>CM050165.1:163101360-163258692 GCA_027410445.1 Discoglossus pictus
CAAATTAAACCGATTTTCTCTAGAAAAAAGGCGTCTAAGAGGAGATATGATTACCTTATATAAATACATCCAGGGTCAGTATAAATATTTGTCAAAGGAGCTTTTTTGTGCCAAGAGGTTTTTAACTGACAAGAGGACATCCCTTGAGGTTAGAAGTAAAAAGATTCCACCTTAAAGAAAGAAAAGGGTTCTTCATAGACGGCCCTGCAAGGATCTCCCCTTACGGCTACACAGAAACAAAGCTGGATGCAGTTTAAATCAAGCCCAGATATCTGAATGCACACTGCTACACAGAATATTACACAGAAACAAATCTGGATGCAGTTTAAATCAAGCCCAGATATCTGAATGCACACTGCTACACAGAATATTACACAGAAACAAAGCTGGATGCAGTTTAAATCAAGCCCAGATATCTGAATGCACACTGCTACACAGAATATTACACAGAAACAAAGCTGGATGCAGTTTAAATCAAGCCCAGATATCTGAATGCACACTGCTACACAGAATATTACACAGAAACAAAGCTGGATGCAGTTTAAATCAAGCCCAGATATCTGAATGCACACTGCTACACAGAATATTACACAGAAACAAAGCTGGATGCAGTTTAAATCAAGCCCAGGTAATTTCAGAAGAACAGCCTCTCACCTGATCCATATCTACATCTACATCTACAATGAAATATTTCATATTATTCATATCTGTGTTATGATAATTGCTGAGATAGATTTATTTCTGTTAAATTGAAGTGCTATTATCAGGATATGTTACTGTTGATTTGTAAACCAAAATACTCTGTGTTCACTCACCCAATTTTATTGCTCTTATCTCTCCACCCACCTAAATAACTCCCTCTCTGTCTCCCAGATATCTGAATGCACACTGCTACACAGAATATTACACAGAAACAAAGCAATCCCCTCCCTCCCTGCCCCTCTACCTACCCACCCACCCCTCTTTACACTTAATATATCGAGGCATACTAATTACCTGCACCTGCTCAATCAGTGACATCCTCTAACCACCCCCCCTTTAAGAATACTTGTTAATACAGTGTCACAATGTTTTCTCACACCATCTTCCTCACTATAACCTGCTGCCTCTTTCTCAGACTCTCTTACACAGTCTCTAGACATCATGTCTCCAATAATATAACTATCTCACCTTCCCTGCTTTCCTCTCCTCTTCTCTGCTCCCATGAGCTCCTCTCCTTCCTCCAGTCACTATTTCATCCCTCCTCTAAAGCTGAAAAGCAGAAATGCTCCTGTAAGTCCTACTCCCATGTCCTTTTACTCTCTCTCCTTCTTCTGATGGCTTGTGGAGATATATCCCCTAACCCAGGCCCCTCACTCATTCCCACCTGCTGTCAGCCACGCAGAGTCCCCAGGGCAGCTAATGCCCAAAACACCCATAATCTAATACCCATCACTTGTCACAAACCATCTACTTTGCCCTTCTCATGTGCCCTCTGGAATGCAAGGTCTGTTTGCAATAAACTTACCTTCATTCATGATCTCTTCATTTCCAACTCCCTCAATTTACTGGCTATCACAGAAACCTGGCTCACTCCATCTGACTCTGTCTCCCCTGCCGCACTCTCTTATGGTGGTCTACACTTCAGCCACACTCCTAGACCTGGGAACAAACAAGGTGGAGGTGTGGGCATACTGCTATCCTCTCGCTGCACTTTTCACTGCATACCCCCTGTTCCCTCCCTCCAATTCTCATCTTTTGAAGTCCACACTATTTGCATCTTCTCTCCTATCCCTCTGCGAGTAGCTGTGATTTATCGCCCGCCTGGATCACCCTCTCAATTTCTGGTTAACTTTGCCGCCTGGTTCCCTCACTTTCTCTCCTCCAATATACCTTCACTCATTCTTGGCGATTTCAACATAGCCACTGACACACCCACCTCCCCAACAACTGCAAAATTACTTGCACTCACCTCTTCCCTTGGCCTCTCACAATGGACAGATTCAGCAACTCACTGTGGTGGACACTCCATTGACCTTATTTTTACTAATCTCTGCACTATCTCCAACCTTGACATCTCCTCACTTCCCCTATCTGACCACCACCTTCTAAGTTGCAACCTCACCTCATCTTCCGCTCACCGCCCTTCTTCAAATCCTGCCATCAGAACACGCAGAAACCTGCAAGCACTCAACCCACAACAATTTTCAAATGTACTAACACCCCTTCTCAGCCCCCTCACCACCCTTGCCTGCCCTGACGTCGCCACTTCACAATACAACACTACGCTAACCTCCACCCTTGACTCTCTTGCCCCCATAATCACAAGCAAACGCCCTCGCTCTCAACCACAACCATGGCACACCACACAAACACGCTATCTACAGAGATGCTCACGCACTGCAGAACGATTATGGAGGAAATCTCGCACTTCAGCAGACTTTCTCCACTACAAGTTTACCTTGCGCTCCTACCTCTCTGCCCTCAATCTTGCCAAACAACACTACTTCTCATCACTAATATCAAACCTGTCCTCCAACCCTAAACGTTTATTTGCTACATTCAACACCCTCCTCCGCCCACCCCCACCTCCTGCCCCTTCCTCTCTCACTGCTGATGACTTTGCCAGCCATTTTAAAAATAAAATCGATACCATCCGAAATGAGCTCTCCTCCCAGCTTGGCCCTACCCCACCACCCTCTCCCCAAACCGACAACTACCAGCCCTTACCCTTCCCCAATCCCACCTCCACTATGGACTCCTTTGACCCTGTAACCGAGGATGAAGTATCTACTTTACTATCAACCTCTCACCTTACCACATGTCCTCATGATCCTATTCCATCACAGCTAATCCCTCCCCTATCCACCACACTTATCCCAGCTCTCACACATCTATTCAACCTCTCCCTAAACACTGGCAAGTTTCCATCCTCCTTAAAACATGCCACAGTTACACCCATTCTCAAGAAGCCCTCTTCTGACCCAGCTTCTGCCTCCAACTATCGCCCTATCTCACTACTTCCCCTTGCGTCTAAACTCCTTGAGCGGCTTGTTTACAATCGCCTCACTCAATTTATTTCCTCCAACTCCCTACTTGACCCCTTCCAATCTGGCTTCCGGTCCCAACACTCTACAGAAACAGCCCTTACAAAAGTCACTAATGACTTGCTAACCGCCAAATCAAAGGGTCACTACTCTATTCTAATTCTCCTGGATCTCTCTGCTGCCTTCGATACATTTGACCACCCTCTTCTAATCCAAACTCTCCGCTCTTTTGGCATCCAGGACACAGCTCTTTCATGGTTCACATCCTATCTTAAAGATCGTACATTTAGTGTCTCCTTCTCTGGCACCTCTTCTTCACCTCTCCCTCTGTCTGTTGGCGTTCCCCAAGGTTCTGTCCTAGGCCCCCTCCTCTTCTCCATCTACACCTCCTCCCTTGGCACCCTTATAAAATCCTTTGGATTTCAGTATCATCTCTATGCAGATGATACTCAAATCTACCTCTCTGCACCTGATCTATCCCCCTCTCTTTTAGCTCAAGTTTCCAACTGCCTCTCTAGCATATCCTCCTGGATGTCCACCCGTCAACTCAAACTCAACATGTCTAAAACTGAACTTCTAATCTTTCCACCCTCTACTACAGCTTCCACACCTCAAATATCTCTCACTGTTGACAACACCATCATCGCCCCTACCTCCCAGGCCCGTTGTCTTGGGGTTCTACTGGATCCCGCCCTCTCTTTTATTCCTCACATCCAAGCAATAACAAAATCATGTCAGTTTCACCTAAAAAACATCTCCAAAATTCGTCATTATCTTAAAGAAGACACAGCTAAAATTCTAATTCACTCTCTCATCATCTCTCGACTCGACTACTGCAATTCCCTCCTTGCTGGCCTCCCCATCTCTCGTCTGTCTCCCCTCCAATCCATAATGAACGCCTCTGCTAGACTCATCTTCAATACCAAACGATCAGTGTCTGCAGCCCCTCTCTGTCAATCACTCCACTGGCTTCCCGTAGCTTCCCGAATCAAATTTAAAATCATGACCCTAACACATAAAGCCCTCAACAACAGTGCACCCCCTTATATCTCTGCTCTTGTTTCAAAATACTCTCCCAACCGGCCCCTTCGTTCTGCTAACGACCTTCTTTTTTCCTCCTCTCTCATCACCTCCTCTCACTCCCGTCTTCAACACTTTTCTCGTGCTTCCCCATCCATTTGGAACTCCTTGCCCCGCTCCATTAGATTATCTTCCTGCCTCAAAACCTTTAAGAAATTATTAAAAACACACCTGTTTAAAAAATCTTATCACCTTCAGCCTTAACATGTACAACTGAACACTCCACAGCTTAATAACACTCACACCCACAATCTACAGTACAACACACAGACCCCTCCACTTTACTGAACCAATTGCTTTCAATTGTATTTGTCACCCTCTTGTATCACACCTAAACCCTTAGATTGTAAGTTTGCGAGTTTTCAATCTTGTGTCAGGCCTTGGAAACAAGCTCTAAGTACATTTGATTTTATGCTCAAAAACAGGGCCCTCCATTCTTTACAAGGTGTTTAATTTGTTTTCTGCTACGTACTCAACCCCTGTACAGCGCTACGGAATATGTTGGCGCGATATAAATAAAGATAATAATAATAATAATAATAAATTACGGCTGGCCGTATATCTTGCAACCGGTCGTAAGCTCAGAAATCTTTAAACGCAAATATATATTCAAGACGGCACTGTAAAGCTCTGTAAATGCTAGGGATCATAATGGGGGACATGAGGATTAATAGCAACCCCCTCTCAAGCTTGCACATCAGCCCAAATCCGAGATTACATTAACTGTTTATTTTCCGGCCGCAGCGTGGGCGGGTCTGAGGTGCTCCAAGCCCTCTGGACTTTTTACATGGATATGTGACATAAATTCAAAGAAAATTTTATTTACGGATTTGAGTGTAGGGGAATGTTGTGCTATTAATGCTAACACCTACAATCACTTTATAGTCTCCTCAGAGTGCAGGATGGCTTTATTATGGCTTTATAATGTGCTTAATTGTGTGCCTGCGGGACCTTTTTGCTGCAAGTAAGCTGCGGCTCGGTTTTAGCCTTGTAGACAGGGTTCCCGGAGCAATTGAATAGCAACCAGGATTTTCTTGCGGCCGAAACTCTTGCGGCCATTTAAGATCAAAGGCTTTCCTCCGGCGCCTGCGGCCACAAGGGATAGCAAGGCGCCGGCCACAAGCCTGCCGGAATCCCCGGCCGGAAGGGAATAAAATAGGCAAATAGCTTGCGGCCAGTCCTTGCGGCCCCGCATCTCCTACGGCCGATAATAGAATGAGGCCCTTTGTAACTATGTAACTATTAAGTTGTAATTTGGATCCAATGACATATCCCATTTTCTTTCCAAAAGTTGAACCAGGATGGGAACTGAAATTACAATTACTAAATTATCCCAATAGTAACGTTCGTGTTAGATGCAATATTTCTATGCTGGAATATAAAGTGGCACAAACTGCTATTCAGGATTATTTTAATCCTATTTTATGTGGGGGCAAACTCACACAACAATGGATTATTGATTCCTATCTACAAGTCAAAGCAAAAATTTCAATAAAAGAAGCTTCAAGTAGAACAATATTGTGGATTGATGGATTATGTCGCTGAATTGGCTACCAACAGAGACATTCCAGCTGAAAGAGCAATAATTTTGCCATCCACTGTCCAAGGATCTCCTCGTAATATTCGAGAAAGATACAATGATGCCATGGCTATTGTCATAAAATTTGTAAAACCATATTTATTCATTACATTCACATGTTATCCACAATGGCCAGAGATCAAGGAAAATTTGAATCTTGGCCAAAATACTTCTGACCAGATTTAGTGTCAAGAATATTCAAAATAAAACTCAATTCATTAATACATAATAATATATATTGGAAAATGGGTGGCTTTTGTTTATACCATTGAATTTAAAAAAAGAGGCCTGCCACATGCACACATACTTTTAATTTTGCAGTAAAAAGATAAATTGAATACTGCAGAGAGAGTTGATTCAGTAATTACTGCTGAATTGCCAAATCCAAAAAAATATTCAAAACTTTATTAGATTGTAACACACCGAATGATTCATGGGCCATGTGGAGAAATCAATCCAAATTCACCATGTTTGGAAAATAAAAAATGTACAAAAGAGTTTCCAAAACAATTACAAATGCAAACTTATGCTACTTGTAATGGATACCCTTTGTATAAAAGAAGAGAAGGACAAAAGGTTGATAAAAGATATGTCGTTCCATACAATCCACATTCGCTGATGATGTACAATGCACACATAAATGTGGAAGCGGGCACTTCCATTAAATTCATCAAATATGTGTATAAATATATATACAAAGGATACGATGCAGCAACTGTTGTTGTGCAAGGTGCACAAAACGAAAAGGAAAATCCAATTTTACATGAAAATATACCGTCAGTCTAAGAGACATTGAACATTTTAGTTTAAGATTACTTCTTTTATATGTTCCCAGGGCACAAAGTTATGAACATTTACGCACAGTGAATTACATAGCTTGTAAGTGTATTTACACATAAATATCATCTCCAACACCTCAAAGAAAGTGGAGACATCATTTTTGTGCACCAACCTAGCAAAGTTTTTATAGGTTTTATAGTTTGTTTTTACTTTTTATTTTTTCTTTGTTTTCTTTGTTGTATATGACATACACCAAAGACGGACTACTGTGTATATTTTATCTGCAGCATTCTATGAATATAATAACCTGTTCATCAACCCTGGTTTCCATCTCATTGATTTGGGGTGCGTTGAAGGATCCATGGCTGTTTAGATACTATCATTAGGCAAAAATTACCTGTTGTGCCACATGGAAATAGGACTGACATAATTGAAACATGTATCAAGACAAGTAAACTGTGGAAAATATTTACACACCTCAAATTATAATTAAATATGAGATCTGAAGGCCAAAATGAATTCAATGATTCGCTCATTCAAATTAGAGAAGGAAAACATCCACAAATAAATCATTTAACTAATGATACCATTGAAATTCCATCACAAATGGTTTGCAAGGAATCACTCATATCGGCAATCTTTTTAAATACTCTCAATAACGACGATTACTTAGACATTGAAAAACAAAGTGATATTAACATCCAAAAATATAGATGCCTTGAATCTAAATAACAAATTTTTGTTTAAAAATCAACGCACCCCAAAAGAATTGTTACAGTGCAGATTCAGTTCTGACTGATGATAAAGACAGTGAAATTAAATGCATAATTAAATACAGAGTATTGATCCGATCGCCAGTTAATGGGGTCAGGAAGGAATTCATTTTTTCCCTTCTTTGATACAATTGGCTAAGTTTTTGTGTTTTTTTTTTTTTTTACTGTTTGCCTCCCTCTGGTTTCAATACCTATGTGGTTTAACAGTACTTTAAATAAAAGTTGCATGTTGAAAACCATTATGTAATGGTTTCATATACTAAAATTGACCTAATGTTATGTTACTCTTCCATGCCTGAGATTTAAAAGATTTTGTATCACAGATATAGTTGTAAGCATGCGAGCTGTTGCTAACGCTTGCGGGCTCACGTAGCTCGCAAAGCGAGGGCCGCAGTTGCTGGCATGGAGCGCCGAAGGTGCTCCTTGCTAGCAACTGAGGACCTCTCAACATTTACGTAGTTACGAAAGGAAAATACAAGACACGTTACGACCCATTATGACCTCGCAAAAATCGTCCGAAACACGCGCACATCAAAACATGAAAAACACAATAAATACACACAACAAATACATAAAAATCTTACCTACAGGAAGAGGGGGCACCCAGGACCTCGAAAACTGAAGTTACACCTGCTTTTAACTCAAAATAAAAGAGTTTTGACACTCAAAAATCCTTTAAGCGAGAGAAAAAATGGCCACCGAAAAAACGAAAACGGGGCTACAGCAGTCTAAAGACACAAAACACCACCAAACAGCTACGGATTTACTGAAAAAGTCATACGAGATTCGAAAACAAAGACGCAACCCGCGCGACCTCAAAAACATTACAAAAACACAATAAATACACACAACAAACATATAAAAAGCTTATCCACAGCAAGGTGGTGCATCCAGGACCTCTGCAAGTAAAGTTACACCTCGATTTAAGTACAAATTTCGGAGTTTAGAAACCGGAAAATCACCTAAGTGAGAGAAAAAATGGCCGCTGAACCAAACGAAAACGAGGCTACAGCAGTCTAAAGACGCAAAACACCACCATAAACACGCAAAACACCACCAAACAGTTACGGATATTCCAAAAAAGTCGGACGACATCCAAAACGAAGGACGCTAAATCAGCCACATACCACACATTAGCCTCCATTTTAGAACAATAACTTATACAATGCGGAAGTACACAGCTACGCTAACAGATTTATCTTGCTCACGCACACTATTACACTCCACACATTCATCACGCTTATACAGCAGCTCCACAGCACTAATGCTGCAGCAACATCAAAACAGATTGCCAGCTCTTCAACAGAATGCTTCCTGCATATATTACTTCAAAATAGGTAAAGTATATTACTTTATTAATCTATTATTTATTTTATTATTATACACCAAACAGCATTAGCTCACTTACAATTTCATTGCCGTCATTTTTTGACGGGCAATTCACTAGTTATTAATAAAAATGGTTCACTAATGCTTCAAATCTAAGTTGCTTGTTGCAAAGCACTTATGGAAAGGTTTAAAACTATTTATTCACTAGCGAATTGCCCGTCAAAAAATGACACCAATGAAATTGTAAGGTAGCTAATGCGGTTTGGTGTATAATAATGAAAGATGTAATACATTAATAAATTAATATGTAATGCTGTTTGGTGTGTAATAATGAAATATATAATACATTAATAAATTAATATACTTGCCCTATTTTGAAGCATTGTGTTGAAGAGCTGTCAATGTGTTTTGAGGTTGCTGCAGCATTAGTGGTGTGGAGCTGCTGTGTAGCGTGGTGAATGTGTGCCGTGTAATACAGTGCGTGTGCGAGACGAAATCGTTAGCGTAGTGGTGTACTTCCGCATTGGCGTAAAATGGCGGGATATGTGTGGTATGCGTCTTTGCGGATTATCCGTCGGTGCTTCGTGGTGTTTTTCGAGTTTCGCGTGTTGTTTTGCGAGTGTGTTGTGGTGTTTTACGTGTTGAGAGTGCTGTAGCCTCATTTTCGTTTTTTTCGTCTGCCATTTTTTCTGTCGCTAAGCGATTTTATTAGTGTCTAAAGTGTTTTATTTTTATTTAAATGAAGGTGTAAGTTGGTTTATTTAGGTGCTGGATGGTTCCTCTTGCTGTAGGTAAGCTTTTTATGTGTGTGTTGTGTGTATTTATTGTGTTTCAAACGTTTGTATGTCGACGTGTTGCGTCCAATGTTTGCGAGGTCGTAATGTCTGGTAGCGTGTCTCGTAAGGTGTTTGCGTGTGTAGCCTCGTTTTCGTTTTGTTCGGTGGCCATTTTTTCTCTCGCTTAGCAAATTTTTTTCAGACCCCTTTTCTTAGGATCTAAGAATCACCCACCATGTACCTTTGATTAGTATAAGCAGACTCTGACACCTTTGTTTAGTGTCTCCAAAATCAGACTGCCTTCTTTATTTTTCAAAACACATTTCAGACGACATAAAACACCAAATACTTTCCCCCAGTTCTAGCCCATCCTCTTAGGCAAATAGCTTGCTATCCCCCCTCATCCACATGATTTCCAGATGTATAGAGGGGTCTGGCTTTCTTCTCATTACACATTTTATCTCCCATAAAACTAGCTCCCCCCTTCATGACTAAAGCCAGAGCCTTCACACGTGGCTGATCGCAGGGCCATATAAATTCTTTAAAATCTTTAACTCATTGTCACATAAGTGACTGCATTAACTTTATTATTTAAGCATAGCCCACTATCATATTTCTAACACAGATACAGTATTCCAATGTTAATCAATGACAGCACCACATGCTCCCACCACATCCATGTTACAACTACATATATGCACCACACACATGATACAACTGCCAGGCAAGTCACCAGCACCCTCCAACCAAAAAATATAACAACCGATTAACCGCAAACAGTCCAGTGGTCCCTTCTTTTCATAACAAATAGCATTCATTTTTTGACGGACAAGTCAATGGTATACTGTATATATATATATATATATATATATATATATATATAAAGTCAGTAAATTATACTCTACTGAAGTGACTTAACTGTAGAAAATGACATAGAAAGGATACAGTAACAAACTGCTGAAGCCATCCTAACACATAGTTGTAATAATGATTAAATGTATATAAAGGAGAGAAAAAAAGGAACAACTAGTAATGTGTCCTGGTGGTGAATAGATATCACAAAGGCACCAAAATATGTATGCGAGAAGGTATGCCAAATCTAATTAATAAAATCTGTAAAGGATTAATGTTTATATCCATAGACATAAATCAATAAAAATCAGCTCATAAATATGACCAAATGGGTTATCTGTAAAGACACTCCATTTCAGGTCAAGGACATATACAATCACAGTTGATATACTGAAAATAGTAAAGTACTACGGTAGCCTAAAATATAACCTAATAGTATATAAATAAAAAAAAATAAAAAAATTATATATTATAATATATATATAAAAAATATATATATATGTGTAATGGGGAACAACCAATCAAAAAATAGTGAAAAATATCTATGGAGCTATTAAGAACATAAAAAGGGTGTAAGGAGAAGACCACAGCCCCATGTGGTGTGTGCCACTATAAATTCACACTTGTGTTAATCTAAACCCAATGGGGATCCAGCTGCTCACTGGCTCCAAACTCTTTAAGAGTGATGTATACTATAAGCAGGAGCAGGTGTACTGGAGAAATCTCCTAGTCACCAAAACAAGTATCCCACATTATAAAAGGGAAGATCCCCATAAACCAAAAGAGGTGCAGGAGAAAGCAAAATGCTTACCTCTAATCATTCCTGCCCATAGGGGATGCTTAATCCTGAGTGGGGCTGCCTGCAGAGCTGTGGTCTCCTCCGGATGGCAAACGAACGCTGCACCACTCATCAAGGGCGTCACACGTGCGTAAAACTCGACGCACGTTTTGCAACGAGGAGCTTTTACTGGGGTGAGCCTTAACTTGCCTAAAACAATAGTTAGGGGTAGGTGTGACTATTAAAGGATCATAATATCACTAATAATAAAAAATAACAAACACTTTATGCAGTAGCGACCACTGCTAAATACTATTGCTTATTTTTTTTTTAAAACATTAAGTGACTTAGATCAAATAAGACACTTCGTCAAAAAGAAAAAATAATTATAAACTTGGAAAAATATATGTGTCTTGATATGTGACTGTAACAGTCAAGTCCCCATTGTGATTCATGTGCATATCCTGTAAAACTACCTGTGTCTTACAAAATAAAAAAATATAAAAAGGAAGAGAGAGAGGAGAAGAGATGTAATAATGAACAGGGGTTACAGGAACACTGTAAAGTTTATTGCTTCATTTAGGCCTATGGGTGACATGGTATCCAATAGGAATATCCATTTTCTCTCATTTCTCAGGAGTGCACTCTCCAAATCCCCACCTCCAATTCCTAAGTGTATCTGTTGTATCATCCAACATTTGAGTTTAGATGGGTTAGAGTCATGAAATTGCCTAAAATGGCATGCCACTTATGTCAATTTTTATGATTTTCTATATCTCTTGTACTATTTGTGATATTTTGGATATGTTCACTGAGTCTTTTACGTATTTCCCGTGAAGTCATACACACTTATCTTTTGGGTGAAGGGCATGGACATTCCAACACATATACAACTTGTTTGGAGCTACAGTTAAACAACTGTTTGATCTTATGATGTTGTCCCCTAATATCGTGAAATGACTTTAGATTCTTGATGTGACCACATATCTTACAGTGTGCACATGGATAGTTTCCACAGATATCTTTCTTTTTATAACTGTTGTTTCTACGGATAAAATGGCTCCATTTGGCGAATTCATAAGATTGCGATGTAATTGCTCTGAAATAGACACCTTTAAAAACAGGGCACAAGAACTTCAAAGACACCTAAAAAATAGAGGTTACAGTAATAGGCAAAGCAAGAAAGCACACCATCGTGCCCTTCATATTGAAAGAGACTCACTACTGACTCCGAAGATCTCGAGAGTAATGGATGTCAACATCAGATTTATTGGGAGTTACAACACACAACGGAGACAAATTTTGAGTATTCTCAATAAACACAATCATATTTTGAAAACAGATGAAGATCTGAATGGGTGGCTGCAAAATGGAATAAAAGCAAGTTGGCGTAAGTCACCATCTTTGAAAAATACTCTAGTTACGAGCCATTTTGTCCATAGAAACAACAGTTATAAAAAGAAAGATTGTGGCAACTATCCATGTGCACACTGTAAGATATGTGGTCACATCAAGAATGTAAAGTCATTTCAAGATATTAGGGGACAACATCATAAGATCAAACAGTTGTTTAACTGTAGCTCCAAACAAGTTGTATATGTGTTGGAATGTCCATGCCCTTCACCCAAAAGATATGTGGGTATGTGGGTAAGAGATATAGAAAACCATAAAAAATTTACATCAGTGGCACGCCAATTTAAGCAATTTCATGACTCTAACCCATCTAAACTCAAATGTTGGATGATACAACAGATACACTTAGGAATTAGAGGTGGGGATTTGGAGAGTGCACTCCTGAGAAATGAGAGCAAATGGATATTCCTATTGGATACCATGTCACCCATAGGCCTAAATGAAGCAATAAACTTTACAGTGCTCCTGTAACCCCTGTTCATTATAACATCTCTTCTCCTCTCTCTCTTCCTTTTTATATTTTTTTATTTTGTAAGACACAGGTAGTGTTACAGGATATGCACATGAATCACAATCAGGACTTGACTGTTACATCCAGCACCTCGAAAAGTTAATTTACACGTCCATTTAAGTCCAAAAACGAGTTGAAACTGCCGAAAATCACCTAAGCGAGAAACAAAATTGGCCGCCGAACAAAACGAAAACAAGGCTACAGACGCAACAATACTACAGTGACTCGCAAAACTGAAACACATACTATGCAGCACGTACCACACTGATATTAACCACCATTTTAAAAACTGCTACGCATAAAATGGCGGATGGAACGCAAATTGTAAGCTGGAACGCAAATAGCGCATGTGTATTGCGTTCTAACGGTCTGAGGCACCTGAAAGTTTATAAATACTGCCTACTTTCCAGAAAATTCTACATTTCTACTCAGGTGATGAACGGAGTGACTGGATAGTTAACTGCTGCTGTTACTTGAGAAGAGAATTATTTTCTAATTTCCTACTTTACACTGTGCAAATTACAACTGAGAGGTAAGCTATAATATATTACATTTTATTATCAAGACAGGGGGAAAAAAACAACTTTAACTATGAAAATGTGATTCATGTGACACGCACATTTATGTGTTATAGGCCCTAAAACAAACTAATGTTAACCGAAACTAATTAAACCAGTATATTTAAATGACATTAATTTACTGCAACTCATAGCAAAACATAGTCCACGGTGCAAATTCTTGAGTGACGCTGTTGATGCAGAGTCTGTTTGAATAGTGAAAAAAAGGGCAAAGATTCAGCTTTAGGTTACACCTAAAGCTGAATCTTTGCCCTTTTTTTCACTATTCAAACAGACTCTGCATCAACAGCGTCACTCAAGAATTTGCACCGTGGACTGTGAACGAGAATCCCTTTTAAAGAACAGAAAGAAAGAAGAAGAGGTAAGATAGAAAAATACATTAGATGCTGAAAAAGACCATGCTTTGCTAAATCAAAAAAAAGAAATATACAATTAACCATTTAACTTTCTTTTTCAAACAGACACCACAAGAAGACTGGCGGATTAAGATTGGCAGGAGGGGACCTTCTGTCATTCGGACAAGAACAACACTTCAATCAAGGTAAAGTATAACAAGTACAAAAAATAAAGAAACTATGGGCCCTATTAAATTCGAGCTGCGTAAATAATAGGTGAAAACGCAAGTCCTACGTAATTTAAAAATGAAACAATTTCCGACGCTATTAAATTCAAAGTGCTGCGAGATACGAGCGATGGATGCGAATGCGTAAACGTTAGGATTTGCGCATGAGTTACGATATCTCGGATCACTTTGCGTATGAAAAGAGCGCAAAATACGTGATACGTACCACTTAACCTGACGGCAGTATGCCTTTAAAAGGGAGCCAAAAACAGAACATAATTGACAGTGCTGTAGCTTTTGCAAGTAGACACACAGGTCTAGGCGTTGGTGGGTTTTTGGTGAGCAAGGAGAGAGAGAAGAGAGAGGAGAGAGGAGAGAATTTCAATTTTGAACTAGCAGATAATTTAACCCTTTGTTTACAATACACATAATTACTGATATCACATAATTCCCACTACACATAATACTTGCATCTTTTTTTACCTCCTAAACCAACACAAAGATTATCTTGCTTTATCGTTAATTTTTTTTTCAGAGGAGTTTAGAGGAGAGGAGGTGGTAAGGCAAGAGAGGCGCGGAGGAGAGTGAGGAGAACATCTGAGGAGAGGAGGAGGATGAGGAGGAGAGGAGGATGTGGAGGAGAGGAGGGAGAGGAGGAGGAGGGAGAGGAGGAGGAGGGAGAGGAGGAGGAGGGAGAGGAGGAGGAGGTGGAGGGAGAGGAGGTGGAGGGAGAGGAGGAGGAGGAGGAGGAGGTGGAGGGAGAGGAGGAGGAGGAGAGCAAGGAGGAGAGCAGGGGGGGAGGGAAGTCCCTCCAGAGCTAGGAATTCTAGTGGAAGGGGCAGAGGGTCAGGGGCCTGATCCCTTGGTGGGAGGTAGTGGGGATGAGGGAGCGGCCCCAGGGATAGAACAGGAAGACCAGGCACCGTCTGTAAGGCAACGGGTTGTGGCAAGGCCCAGGGCCCCCAATTATAGCCCAGAGGAGATCCAGGTTCTCCTCAGGGAAATCTGTGCCCGCCAGGGAATTATATGTGGTGGCAGAGACATTAATGCCAGCCAGAGGCAGCAGGCCTGGTCCCAAATTGCCAGAGCTGTGTCGGCAGTAGGGGTTAGTAATAGGGACTGGAGGTTAGTGCGGCACAAGTTTGACGATTTAAAGATGGCTGTGAAAAGAAAGATGTCCGATGAGGCAGCAGCAACACGTCAGACTGGTGGTGGGCCCGCGGTCACTTATGTTTATAAGGAATGAGAGAGGACAGTGATGCGCTTCATCCCTTCTGAATCTGTGGTGGGAATACCAGGGCAGGTGGACACAGATTGTCCTAACATCCTGCAACGTGAGTATCATATCACACACATGGTTGGCTGAGATTGTGGGGGGATGGGCTGTCTAAAAGCCTGCAGATAACATGCTGTATGTATGTATGTATGTATGTATAAATAGGCTTGTGTTCTGGCTGTTGTATATAATGAGCTGTATCCCTCTAGAACAGGGGTGGGTAAGGAGGGCCACATACATGCCGGACTTTCAGGATATCCTTTTTGGGCACAGGTGAGTCAATCAGGATGACTGAAAAGGCGATTGGCTCACCTGTGTGGCCCTCCAGGCCTGAACCTGCCCACCCTTGCTCAAGAATTATACGGCCTCCTACACCCATGCCCACACACAGGGATAATTCACATCCAATAGCACTGTAAGCCCTATGGTTGACTAAAAATGTATGGGGCGACAATAACCATTTCAGACCTGGTAGCAAACCTATCATGTTCATAATTTGTCTCCCTGATATGTCAATTTCTAATTATATCCAGATTAATTGCAATAGAGCAGGGTGTCCAAAGTCAAACTTGCTGTGCTGCGCACAGGCCTGTATATGTGGATTTCCTTTATGTGAACAGATGAGTCAATTAGACTTAATGACTTGGAGAATGATATTCTCAGCTGGGTGCAGCATGGCTATCCACAAATGCAGGCCTGACTTTGGCCTCCACTGCGATCGCGAATAAAATTTTTGCTGTGCTGCATCTGTGGATACAGACTCTGTAGCACTGCATGTGTGTCATATACTGTCCTAACCTTGCCCATGTCTCAGCTGCATATTAACAACCATTGCTGGAAACTTGTCCGATTGGTCAGTCTCACACACTGCACAGCAGATGCAGCAGAGCACGTGTCTGAGGCACATGCAGTACACATTCATATGAGCCATGATCCACAATGCTCATTATGCAGCCCGTGGCTCATCTGTGTAACACAAGCACCACAGTCACTCACAGGTGACCATGATGTCAATGATATGTAAATGCATAGCTGGCAATTGTGTATGGCAACCAACTGAAATATATGTTTATTCCATTGCAGTATCCACAGATTCAGAAGAGGAGGAGGCAGGAAGAGCTGAAGTGGCCCAGGACATTCAGGAGGGCCCGGGACCATCCACATCACTTGCTCATACGGAGCGGGAAGTGATGCCCGGGCCCTCTTCGGCGTGGCCACCTCAGGGCCTGCACCAGCCACACCATCCTGTGCCTCTCTCAGCGGCTCCACCCTCAGCGGCTCCACCCTCAGCGGCTCCACCCTCAGCGGCTCCACCCTCATCCTGGGCTCCTCCCTCATCCTGGGCACAGCCCTCATCCTGGGCTCCACCCTCATCTGGTGCTCCACCCTCACCCTGGGCACAGCCCTCACCCTGGGCACAGCCCTCACCCTGGACACAGCCCTCACCCTGGGCTCCCCCCTCAACTGTGCTCCCCCGACATACGGGGCACCGCACTTAGCCTGGGCTCCACCATGGGCCCCGGGAGGAGGTGCCCCGGGAGGAAGTGCCCCGGCCGGAAGTGCCCCGGCCGGAAGTGCCCCGGGAGGAAGTGCCCCGGAGTCGCCGGCCCCGGAGTCGCCGGCCGCGGAGTCGCCGGCCGCGGAGTCGCCAGCCGCCCAGCCGCCAGCCGCCCAGCCGCCAGCCGCCAGACCTCCAGGTCCTCTGCCACATCTCCCTGCCCAATTACAGAACATCATGGCTCACATTGACGTAGAGGACCAGGCCCAAAGCCAGCTGGCAAGTCAAATGCTGGCCATCAGTGAAAATCAATTGGCAGTTAGCAGGGCCATCCTGGCTGGAAATAGGGTCATCTCAGCCACCACACGGGCCATATATGCTGAGATGAAAAGGCACAACCGAAGGATGGAGAGATATGAGGAACGCGCAAGCCGGGGAAGACGCGCATTTTTGCGTAATCTCCGTCGCCAGCCCATACCTCTCCAGCCTTCGGTTGTCCAATCTCAACCTGAGATGTCTGCCTCCTCATCTCAGACATCGCCCACCCATGAACCCCAGCCACCTGCTGTAATGGCACCCCCTGATCCCACACAAAGGCGTGGAAGAGGGAGACAGGCCGCGGGCACAGACGGTGGGGGCCCGCTTACTCGGAGTAGGAGGTGTTAGGACCATCCGAGAGGGCCTCCTGACCACTCCTCACAGAATACAGATTGTTATACATGTTGACATAATATTGGCTACAGAGTGTGTACATGTCTGGTTATGTTGAACATTTTAACAATTGATGTTCAATGTGGATTGACCTTGAGCTTAAATGCTGTATTTAATCATAATATTGTTCGGAATGAGACATTGTTTTTGTCTTTGTAGTTGTTAATAGCCAAATCTCACAACTATGAAGACATTTTATTCATCTTCGAGCAGTACAATACCATCATGTGAGTAAACACTCAAACCAGTTCCCAACGGGCATTCTATCAGGATTATTCCCCACTGCAGATGGCTCTGAAATGAAATATATGACTACATATCTTTTCACTAAGAAACATGACTGTGTGATCTTCCATTATAATGATCAGTGTCCAGGCTATAGAGTTGCACAGTCCCATTACTATCTGCTAATCCAAACCAGCAATTCCACATAAGTTTTTATAGCATTCCATCCCGTTAACATTATGAAATTGGCTTCAGTTTTTTCATGTCATCCAAACCAAAGTGGCAATTTCCAGGGTTTGACTTCATGATCAATGTGCATGTGTTTAGGGTTAATGTGAACAGTGTAATCTGTCTGGCCTTGGTACCACCCATTTAGAAGTGAGATGTGATATCAGCATGGCACAACTAGTCCACTTAGATAGTGATAGTACATTTTGCTGAAGGATTGTGTTCACAGTGAAGCATGCCTTGTCGTATTCCACATCCTAAGCATATTCCTGGAAGGCTGACTGAACAGGATAGAATAAATATGGTTCTTACTGCTCGGAGATGATGTTCATGTTAGTTGGTTTAAAGTAGTGTCAAAAGCAAAAACAATGTACTCTAATAACAGCTTCTGATTGTTCTAACACCTCCTACCTCTGTTTTCCAGATTCATATCATCTATTGACCAATTCACACTGTGTGTGAAATCGCTTAGTATGACATGATCCCTGTTTTATAGTGTCTGTTTATTCTGGCAACCATATGGTTGTTGTATGCGCATTAATGCTTATGTTGATTAGATGTCGTGTTATATGCTGTTGGTTACTGTGGGGTCCTGACCTGACCACATGTGACCCTAGGAGATGCTATGCATTACCCTGATGATGTTGTCTGTTTCCTCTTCAGATGTCCTCAGATTTGCCACAGCCCCTTGCCATACTAGGATCTCTTCACAACACACACATGATATTAATGCACATTCCTGTCTATTTCTGTTTGTACTCTGTGTATGCAATAAAGTATGATTGTTATACTGTTATCACTGTTTCTGTGTGTTTGTACCATATCATGCTTTCTAGTTGCGAGAATACAGAGAGAATGAAGTGTCATTGTTAAATACATATATCTGTGTGTGTTTACATAGATACATATGCTACATTAATCTGTACCTTGCCAATATACATGTAGGTGCAAGTTGGAGGGGTGTGAATTCTGAAATCATGTCTAGAGACATGCAGGGTTGTATATAATGACTTGAAGGGCTCAACTTGAATGATATGAATCGACATTCATGATTATGTAGTAATGTCAACGCAGATTGCCCCGAATAGTTACACCATTAACTGATGGTGATGAGCACATCTGACTTTCAGGGGAATTGAATTGTTACATGGTAAATATACAGGATTACACAAACATTGAGTGAAAAAAAAACGGTTTAATTGTTCACAAAGCCACACAGTGACAAATTACCACAGGCCTGCTCAGTATCATGGTGGAGGTGGGTAGGATACAGAGTTCCAGTAACACACCTAAATAGGGACATGGGGCCAGAATGCACGCAGGGGGGGTGACATTGGTATAGATGATCAGTTGAGGGGGGGAGATACAGTGCATCATCCAACGTGAGGCAATATCAGTTATATTATTAAATATATCAGGATAACATTCAATATTCAAACCCAACAATACAGAAGGAGATATGCTCATGGGGAGAAGTAATCTGTAGTCTTGTGTGTGCGCGCAACACACACTCCTATGCAACTGCAGAGGTAGAAGTGCTCAATCAGTCAATGTTAGAACCCCCGTAGGTCATGTCACTGGAAATGGCACTATGAGAGAAGACTCTACATACCTAAGTTTGGACACTCAGATGGGAACATGACCAGGACCATATTAGTGTGTTCCAAATAATTTCAGGTGTTAGCAGAACTACTAACCAACTGGCCAGTTCGAGGTGTATTCTGTTCTGTGAATGAGCATCTCTATTATCTGCTGTTGCATATTCATAACTGAAGGTAAACGGAACCTCATTAACAGTTATGTTCCAAGGCTAGAGTTACTGTTCCCCATATGTACAGGGAGGATCACATCAGCACTGAGGAAGAGATCTGGAAGGAAGTATGATACAGGCTTCACAATAGTCCAAGTAGAGGAGAGAATGGCAGATCTAAAGCAATAGGTACATATAAATCGATGTAGAGGATGTGATATCACACCCGATGCAACACATGATGACTGACATCTGAGCATACATGATGCAATGTGACAATAGCATAGTCCTGGAACGTGGGAATGCTCATCATTCCTTGTTCTGACCATGGAAAGGGACTAATTTTTGCGATCTGAAACATAAAAAGAACATGTCAATATTTACATTGCACATGCTCCCGGAGCGCTTACTTCGTCACTTACAGTGGTTATAAAAAGTCTACACACTCCTGTAAACAAATTAGCCAATGAAAAATCATTTCAGAACTATATCCACCTTTAATGTGACAAAAACTGTACAACTCAATTGTAAAACAAACTGAAATCTGTAAGGTGGAGGGAAGAAAAAATCAAAGAAAACTAATGTGGTTGCATAAGTCTGCACACTCTTATAACAGGGGATGTAGCTGTGTTCAGAATGAAGCAATCACATTCCAAATCGTGTTAAATAGGAGTCAGCATACACCTGCCATCATTTAAAGTGCCTCTGATTAACCCCAAATTAAGTTAAGCTGCTCTAGTTGGTCTTTCCTGAAATTTTCTTAGTCGCATCCCACAGCAAAAGCCATGGTTCACAGAGAGCTTCCAAAGCATCAGAGGGATCTCATTGTTAAAAGGTATCAGTCAGGAGAAGGGTACAAAAGAATTTCCAAGGCATTAGATATACCATGGAACACAGTGAAGACAACAGTGACATTACCAAGAACTGGAGCTCCAAAATGGATGAAAAGACCAGAAGAAAACTGGTCTGGGAGGCTACCAAGAGGGCCTACAGCAACATTAAAGGAACTGCAGGAATATCTGGCAAGTACTGGCTGTGTGGTACATGTGACAACAATCTCCTGTATTCTTCATATGTCTGGTGTATGGGGTAGAGTGGCAAGATGAAAGCCTTTTCTTACAAAGCAAAACATCCAAGCCAGGCTGCATTTTTTAAAACAAAAAAACATCTGAAGTCTCCCAAAAGCATGTGGGAAAAGGTGTTATGGTCTGATGAAACCAAGGTTGAACATTTTGGCCATAATTCCAAAAGATATGTTTGGCGCAAAAACAACACTGCACATCACCAAAAGAACACCATACCCACAGTGAAGCATGGTGGTTGCAGCATCATGCTTTGGGGAACTGGGGCCTTAGTTAAGATAGAGGGAATTAGGACCAGTTTCAAATACCAGTCAATATTGGCACAAAACCTTCAGGCTTCTGCTAGAAAGCTGAACATGAAGAGGAACTTCATCTTTCAGCTTGACAACGACCCAAAGCATACATCCAAATTAACAAAGGAATGGCTTCACCAGAAGTAGATTAAAGTTTGGGAATGGCCCAGCCAGAGCCCAGACCTGAATCCCTGTGGGGTGATCTGAAGAGGGCTGTGCACAGGAGATGGCCTCGCAATCTGACAGATTTGAAGTGTTTTTGCAAAGAAGAGTGGGCAAATCTTGAAAAGTCACAATGTGCCATGCGGATAGACTCATACCCAAAAAGACTGAGTGTTGTAATAAAATCACAAGGTGCTTCAACAAAGTATTAGTTTAGGGGTGTGCATACTTATGCAACCATGTGATTTTCTTTTTTGATTTTTTCTTCACTCTACTTAACTGATTCTAGTTTGTTTTTCAAATGAGTTGTCCAGTTTATAGGTCACATTAAAGGTGGAGAAAGTTCTGAAATGATTTATCTTGGTCTCATTTTTTGACAGCACAGAAACATGACATTTTAACAGGGGTGTGTAGACTTTAGACCTTTTCGATCCACTGTACCGATATATGTTGCTCATTTCATACAAACGTCTTCACTGTTCTTTCCCTACATATGAAACGAGCTACTCATCTGGCTAATGATGTAGGAATATCACATAGATTACACATTAATGCATCTTTGGAGAGCCAAATGTGGTGTTTTACCTTGGACGCAGTCCCAAGCTCATCCACGAGGTGATTTGTTCCACCAGGACACGTGCGCTGTGGATCGTCATTAGTTATCACCGCTTACCTATCTGCTGTATTCTGGAAAGAGATAGGCCGATATTAATAAAGTGATTGATGTGTTATTTGTGTCCTTCAGCATACGTGGCCATATTATTACACAAATACTCACTATGTAGCTCACATTGATGTAGCAGTTCTGTTGCTGGTCATGTTTTTCCATGTCTAGGTTGTTTAAAGAAGAGTTGACACACGACAGCAGCTCTGTAAGGTTAATATGATGTTAGGATTACAGTCACAAATTAGACAAAGTATGTGTGTATGTTATTTTTCAACCACATTTGGATCCCATTTCATGTGGTTTGGCAGGATCAGACAATGTGAGCAATCCTGATCCGTAGAGGTTGTAGGTGACTTTAAAAAGGGATTGGGTATCTTTTTACATTACAAAACCAAACAGGCATTAGGGGCTATCCTGGATAAAGAGATAGGGAGTATTGATCCAGTGATGAATACGATCACCAGTATCTGGGCTCAGGAAGGAATGTTATATTTTTCTGACCTGTGTAGACAAATGGCAAAGCTTCACATTTTGTTGTTCGGTGACTTCCTCTGGATCAATTAACAATAATTCTGCGTATTGCAGATCATAGATCTATAGAGGTTGAACCTGATGGACTAAAGTCTTTTTTCCATCTAAATTACTAGATAACAATGTAACGTGGGGCATATATACATTAACATAGTGGGATATATAATCCACTCAAATTATCTATGCCATTGATGTTTCTAACCATCAGTACTTAAGATGTGTATGGGAATGTGTGCTTACTTACCTATAACTGATCATGTGGCTTGTTCCAGTATACAAACATCGACAACGTCAGTGAACTCTCCTCTACTGTGGACTGGTTGGAATTCTGTATGACAAGGGAGATGGATAAAGGTGGATTTGGGAGTTAGGCATAATCCAGATACATTAGTCTGTGTTCCATGCATATTGGGTATGTACTTACATGTGAAGTACTCACGAATTAGGCGGGCACGTTGTTGTGACCCCTGCAGATTATCCACTTCAGGGTGAAATAAAGGCTCTTCCTCCCCAGGTAGCGGAGCCGCATCAATGTCCCCCAGACAGTTGGCCTGTAGTGCTATATTGTGCAGACAGCAGCAGGCAACGATGATGCGACAAACTTTCTCGGGCTTGTATTGTAGAGCCCCCCCAGTGGAATGTAAACATCTGAAGCGTATCTTTAGTACACCAAAGGTACGCTCAATTACATTCCGGCAGGTTTTATGCGCATGCATTATACCGCGCCTCTGCCCGAGTATGGGGATTGCTCACAGGGGTCAACAACCACGGCAAACACCCATATCCAGCATCACCTGGTGGAAATAAAATATGATGTTGATATGAATAGGATGTTGTGATGTTTGACAAAGCATATGGCCAAATATCGTCATCATGACCTATCAACACATCCCTGTGGCTAATACACAGTTAAAGATATATGTAAGGGAGATGGATCATGGATGCATCTGATAGGATAATTAGTAGGGTATTAACACATGGATTCTATCTGAAGCTTCAGATCAATTATAATGTGATTTCAACAAATGGAAAATCCAGATGTTCACACCCACAGGACGCTTATACAAGGGAAATACAACAGGGTACATATTGCGACCCTTCTGGTAGAGAGCACAGGAAGTCACTGTTGCAGTTCTTGTAACGAGCACATGCCAGAGGTCTGAGGTGAAGCGTGATCATGTATTCTTGTGAACGTAAATGTGATGCTAATTCAGGTGGAATTTCCCAGGGGCGGAAACGATCAAACGCAAATGCCAAAACACCTTGGAGATTTTGTTAACTTCAAGGTAAGCTAATTCATGTTTATTCCGGGATATATTCAGGCAAGAAAAAGTTTGCCAAACAATATTAATTCTCCTCTATCAGATGAATTCTGAAGACATCTCACTTACATAGGCCGTACAAGAACACACAACACGTTATGTAGGCTAGAGATGTCCATGTCACAGGATACAAGGGAATGCATCAGAACATAAACCTAATGATTAATCAGTTATGGTTTTTGTCATATGTTGTTGTGAACTGCATACTGTTTGGCCAAGCTAACACAGGGTTCTGGCCAGCAATGAGCTATTCTGTTCTGGCTTTGGTAGTATTACTCCGTAATGCACATGTGAACATCAGAGCAATAGAGGGAAACATGATGTACCGTATGTGTTATTGTATCCAGTCATAGTAAGATATGGTTGACTGCCATTACTAATGTGTACTCACCCAGTAGCCATCCGGATGGAAATCTGCCGGACTCAAAGATGTCATATATTCCGGATGCACGCAGGATATAGGCGTCGTGAGCACTTCCCGGGAAGCCTGCAAACACACCTTGTATGCGCATGTTCGCATCGCAAACAACCTGTACATTGATTGAATGATAATGCTTACGATTTCTGTACAGCGCTTCTTGCTCTCTAGGAGGTATCAGTGCCACGTGTGTACAGTCAATAGCACCAAGCACATTGGGGATACCTCCTAATTGGAAGAAATCGAACTTCACCTTCGAGATCTCTTCAGCAGTGTTAGGGTAACTGATGTATCTGGCAGCTCTCCGACCAATAGCACGGAGGAATGCACTCAGACAATTCGAGAGGCTTGGCTGAGACATTCCTCCGGCTATGCTCAGGGTGGTCTGAAAGCTCCCAGAAGCAAGGAGCAACTAACATCCGTGTCATTCCTGGGATGGCTCTATTTGCCCGTGAGCGAGGCTCAAGGTCCTCTCTGAGAACCTCATAGAGCTCCCCAAGACTGGCACGGGTCAGCCGAAAACGCTCATACACCTCCCCATCAGTTAACCCCTCTAATGTGAGTCTCTCCCTGTACACATTGGGTGCCCGCTTCCTCACAGGCTCCTGGTCAGGCTCCTGGTCAGGCTCCTGGTCAGGCTCCCCCCCTTCTGCCTGAGCCAACACATCCTGTACTCCCCCCAGCAGCTGATCACCGACAACATTGTCAGCCTCCCTGGGTGCAGGTGGCCCTATATCCATCTGTCCCTGTGCTACTGGAGCTCTCTCTCCTCCCTGATCCACCCCCACGATACTAGGCATGGCCTGTGGTAATTCCCTTGCCTGGCTTGGTTCTGCCCCAGCATGGATCACATCACCACTCACACCCTCATTCACTCCCAGACATTCCTCTCTGCCACTCCCCATCACCCCCTCAATCACACAACTTGCTTCCTGGTCTTCATACTGTGCTAGTTGAGCTGCACAAAAGCGTCTCAACCTCATACGCCCACTCATCCTGGCCATCATCCCTCTCACATGATCATCCATGCTGTTTCAGACATGCTGATGACTTGTTGGGGATGGGGTTATATAGCTTGTTGATTGCATGATCTGGTATTAGGCACGTTAATTTCTGCTTTGCCATTGGTCACCTGTGGATCTTTACATGGCATTCCAGCTGATGATTTTAAGTCAAGAAGCCTCTCAACCTATTACATACGCACTTGGCCGCATGTAATTGGCTGTCCCAACCCGGGACGCCAAGTGCTTATGTAATTGGCTGAGAAGCCCAACGCGGGACGCCAAGTGCGTATGTAATTGGCTGAGAAGCCCAACGCGGGACGCCAAGTGCGTATGTAATTGGCTGAGAGTCCCAACGCGGGACGCCAAGTGCGTATGTAATTGGCTGAGAAGCCCAACGCGGGACGCCAAGTGCGTATGTAATTGGCTGAGAAGCCCAACGCGGGACGCCCAGTGCGTATGTATTGGGACTCTCAGCCAATTACATACGCACTTGGCGGCCTGTCACTATAAGTGCGTATGTAATTGGCTGAGTCTGTTGGCGCGCTCGCAAGCTGATAAGGGGACGTCCTAGCGAGACACGCCTCTCAGCCAATCACGTACGAGCTAAGAATTTGATTGACAGTATGAGCTTATAAATGTGATTGATACAAACCCATGCGCTGACTGTGTTGTAAGAGCCATTGGAGTTAGCACGCAGTTTCAGGAGCAGGTGGGAGAGAGTTTGAGTTGTGAGATTAGTGGTTTGGAGAGAGGTAGATTACTTTTTTGTCTTGTTTCTTGTTTACTTCCTAAGTACTTATATTCTAAGCAATACACATATTTACAGATTTCACATATTTGCAAGACACATTGATTAAATAACACACATAGAGACATATATATAGTTAGGACACACACCCCACACACCCATTCCTCCCACCACACCCCATCCCCCAACACACCCCATCCCCCACAACTTATTAAATACACATAGCACACACATCTTTTCTTTCCAACAGACATTCCAGTAATACTTTTATTTCTTTATCGTTCTTTTGATTTGTAGGCGCACTCTTTTTGATTGTTTTGTATTTTATTACTAGCATATTTACATGTAAGAGTTACACATATTTACACATTACACATATTTGCCTGACACATAGATTAAAGACACATAGAGACATACATAGCGTTAGGACACACAACACACACCTCCCCCCCCAACCTTTGAACCGCATCCCCCAACAGTTATTAAAAACACATAGAACATACACTTTTGTTTCCATCACCTATATAACAGTTACACTTATTTTGAGTTATCCTTATTTTTGTATTATTTGAGCATGGAGGGAGGAGATAGGTGGAGAGAGGAGGAGAGGAGAGGAGCGGAGAGTGAGGAGAGTGAGGAGAGTGTAGTGGAGGGTGGAGGAGAGGTGGAGGAGGTGTCCCCGGAGGGGGTGGAGGAGGTGTCCCCAGAGGAGGAGGAGGAGGTGTCCCCGGAGGAGGAGGAGGAGGTGTCCCCGGAGGGGGTGGAGGAGGTGTCCCCAGAGGAGGAGGTGTCCCTGGAGGAGGAGGAGTGGTCCCCAGAGGGGGGGGAGGAGGAGGAGGAGGAGGAGGAGGGAGACAGAGGCACTAAGAGAGGAGGGACAGAGGGGAAGGGGCCTGTTCCCAGGGGGCGGGGTAGTTTGGGGAAGGGACAGGCCTCAGGAAGAGTGCAGGGAGGCCAGGGTCCCCCAGCACAGTCGAGAGAGCAAGGGGCTATTGGCAAGGGCAGGCGCAGGGCCCGTAATTATATGCCCCAGGAGAATATGGTCCTCCTGGGTGCGATCCGTGACCGGCCCGTCATCCTTGTTGCAAGGGAAGCGAAGCCTGGGCCTAAGGCTCAGGCTTGGAAGGAGGTAGTGGAAGTGATGAAGGAGGTGTCCACGGTTCCTAGGGGCTTGAGGTCCTTGAAGCACAGATATGTGGATATCAGGGCCACGGTGAAAAGGAAGATGGCCAGAGAAGCTGAGGGACACAGTGTCGCCTATAAGGAGTGGGAGAGGATCGCAAGGGACTTTCTAGGACCATCGCCCGCAGCTGGAGCTTCATCCCCGGTGGCCCAGCAGGACCCAGCCTCCAGTTCAGGTGAATATCACATACACCAACATGCCACCACATGTGCATCACACACACTACACATGGTGACCAACAAGGACACTGACATGTCAGCTCCATGGAATTAACAAGGGATGGATGGATGTATCATTAAATCCATGAAGCTGACAAATCACTGTCATTCCTGGCCACCCCAAGAGTAATTAAGCAATAGAGTCCATGTACTGGTGCGCCCAATGCAGCCTATGCAGTTACAGACCGCATAAGAAATCCAGACAGTGTTAGGAGCCAGGAGAGGTCAAGACAAGAAACCAAAGAATAGATCCAATCTAGCAAATGAGAGCTAATGGGAGTTGCAATTAGGAGAATCATCCATGTTCAGGCGTAGATGTCAGATAGTTAGGAGTGAAACCGCAGGAAAAATCCAGACAGTGTTAGAAGCCAGGAGAGGTCAAGACAAGAAACCAAAGAATAGATCCAATCTAGCAAATGAGAGCTAATGGGAGTTGCAATTAGGAGAATTATCCATGTTCAGGCCTAGATGTCAGATAGTTAGGAGTGAAACCGCAGGAAAAATCCAGACAGTGTTAGGAGCCAGGAGAGGTCAAGACAAGAAACCAAAGAATAGATCCAATCTAGCAAATGAGAGCTAATGGGAGTTGCAATTAGGAGAATCATCCATGTTCAGGCCTAGATGTCAGATAGTTAGGAGTGAAACCGCAGGAAAAATCCAGACAGTGTTAGGAGCCAGGAGAGGTCAAGACAAGAAACCAAAGAATAGATCCAATCTAGCAAATGAGAGCTAATAGGAGTTGCAATTAGGAGAATTATCCATGTTCAGGCCTAGATGTCAGATAGTTAGGAGTGAAACCGCAGGAAAAATCCAGACAGTGTTAGGAGCCAGGAGAGGTCAAGACAAGAAACCAAAAAATAGTTCCAATCTAGCAAATGAGAGCTAATGGGAGTTGCAATTAGGAGAATCATCCATGTTCAGGCCTAGATGTCAGATAGTTAGGAGTGAAACCGCAGGAAAAATCCAGACATTGTTAGGAGCCAGGAGAGGTCAAGACAAGAAACCAAAGAATAGATCCAATCTAGCAAATGAGAGCTAATGGGAGTTGCAATTAGGAGAATCATCCATGTTCAGGCCTAGATGTCAGATAGTTAGGAGTGAAAACATATCAATGTATTGATCAGCATACTAATGACATGTACCTTTCTTTTCTCTATTTCAGCATCCAGTAGGAGGTTTGGGTCCAGTGATGAGCCACGAGCGGGGCCGTCAGCCCCCGCCCCGCAGGAGACCGCTCAGGGGGAGGAGGCTACAGGCTCATCCGAGGGCCCTGGCTCTTCGGAAGGGGAGGTCGTGGTCGTTGACAGCCCCCCTGTCCAGAGCCCGACTGTCCCCCTCCTCCAAAGACTTGCCATCTCGCCGGGGCCCTCAGAAGGAGTGGACTATGCCACAGCTCCTCCTTCCCCACACACTGAGCCACCGGGGACAACAACATCCGAGACCCTGTCTCCAGCCGGGTCCCAGATCCTCCCCACTCTGTCCCCGCCATCTTCCCACCCGGCCCTGCCAGCAGGACCCGAGCCCCCACCACCAACGACCGAGGCTGCGCTGCTGGAGTTGTTGGCCGTCGTGAATAGGATTGATGCCAACATCTCTGGCATGAGGCGCAGCCTGGACAGGCGCTTTAGGGAGGAGAGGAGCCATCGTCGTAGGCTGGAGCAGCATTTGGTCAGGCTGCTGGGAACGGGGCAGGTCACCAGCCAACAGCAGCCTGGCCCCTCCTCTCCTTCCACCATGCCTCCGCCGCCACCACCACCCGTGGTGCCACTACCTCCTCCTGCTCCCCCACCACCAAGGAGACGGCGTCCGGCCGCGGACGAGGCAGGTCCTGTGCCCAGGCGGAGGAGGACCTAGGGGCTGTGGACATAATTGTGCCTTCTCAACAGCACTCCTCAGTGACAATCTATTGGTCACAATGCTGACCTCATCTAGCCTGGCTACAGAGTTTTGGATCTTTGCCTATGTGATGGTGACATTTTGTATGCAGATGGCTACCTCCCATCACATGGTCCATGATCCTCTTCTCTGTGGACACGTAGGGTTCGGTTGAACATGCCACCAATTGATGGTCACTGGGGAATGCTGTTGGGAAGGGATGCTGCAGTCCCCTTTTTTTTTAGGCCCTTAGATTTTATGTTTTCTCTTTATGTTTTTCTTTCCATTTGTTTTGTTTTAGGTACAATTCAGGCCCATGAAGGCATCTCCTACATCTGCAAGCATAGTGGAGGAATTATATGAGGCGTAAGGTTTTCCCAGTGCCTCTCAGGTAGACATTACTCCAATGACAGCCCCCTCCTTAACATGTATCTCCCACAATCTTAAAACTATCATATTGCCAGATATCTCAGACATGATTATTGTTAGCTGAAATGTAGACTAATACCGCTATGGCGGTGGACTTGCAAAGTCTCACAATGGCATGTTAATGACAGCCAGCATTAATATATGCACTAATAAAGCATGTGATCCTGACCTCAATATCGGTCTGAGAACAGATCTTTGGGTCTGATGTAAGAAACAGTGAATATGGCTGCTGACCTTTGTGTCCTGTCCATATTAATGGGTATTTGCCCATATTACTCATTATCCAGAGACCTACTGTAGCTAATAGTTAGTAATGCTTGCAGATGGGAATCAGGTGAGTTGGTATATTGGTACAGTATTTAGCACTTTACTGTACATGCATTGTCATTATTTTTTTTTAGCCTCCTCCGCCTTTTTTGTTTTTTGTTGACCATTCATTTTTGTGGGCAATTTCACACACCACACTGTATGTGTGAAACTGGATTGGATTACACAGTCCAGAGGTTGAATCATTTGTTCAATTGAACAGATCCAGACAAGTTGTAAGTGCCGTGCACTCTAATGGTTTCTTCAGTTAAATGGAGAGATTTCTGGTTCCGGTTGCAGCATGTGACCCTGGTAGGTGCTATGCATCATGCTTATTCTAGACTATTAGATTGACCCCGGTAGGTATCCCCTTTTTTTTATTTAGCCCCTTGCTCTATCGGGACCCGCCCACACCACACCCATGATATTAATGCACAGTCTTGACCACTGCTGATTGTGGTCTGTGTCCTAAAATAAAGTTTTGGTATACCGTTCTGTGAATGCACAGTCTTGACCACTGCTGATTGTGGTCTGTGTCCAAAAATAAAGTTTTGTTATACCGTTCTGTGAATGCACAGTCTTGACCACTGCTGATTGTGGTCTGTGTCCAAAAATAAAGCTGTGTTATCCTGTTCTCCCCATGTCGGTGTGTTTTCAATGGTTGGGGTTAGGGGACATCCACATGCATCACATTAGTGTCACATTACTATAGCTGTAAACTAATGAGCACTAGTTAACCTGCAATAGATCCATACATACTAAGAGGAAAAATAGTCCTAATAGCATTAGATATCATATAATGCATCTAATTGATCTACAATCTAGGCATAATAAAGGGTTAATGCACAGGCCAAGTACAATTAGCGGGACTGGGGAGTAGGAACATTCCCCTGTGGGTCTAAAAGGATAATGATAGGTGATACTGCAGTGGGTTGTCAGTTCCTTCTCCAGTGATTATTGATTTGTCCGTCAATTCTGCTCTCACACGCACTTCCCCAACATCACTTAGCAATCGAAACTAATGTAAATTGATGAATAGCAGAACATAATGGGAGGTCACCAAATGGGAATGAATGGTCATCTTGGCACATGGCCACCAGCAATGGCGTGGGACTTCCTTGGATAAGAGTAGTGGCGATGACCCCTGATGGAGGTGAGTTGGCTGGTGCTCATTGTGCCTCTGCAAACCCTCTGTGTGTGTTTGCTGCCCTTGTGGGTGGGCGAGTGACAGCACAACTGACAACCCACTCCGGTCTCACCGGCATAGGAACCTTGTAAGAAAGCAGTGACAGAGGGTCAGAGTCGGACCCGACCGAAAGACCAAACAAGAGGTATTGTGTATTTCAATGAAGCTGGGAGCTATCTCATTAAGGGTCATTGTGGGGGTGAGAGGGAAAGCTGAATGCAGGGCCAAATCCCAAACCACTGGGGAAGGAACTGACAACCCACTCGGGTCTCACCGGCATAGGAACCTTGTAAGAAAGCAGTGACAGAGGGTCAGAGTCGGACCCGACCGAAAGACCAAACAAGAGGTATTGTGTATTTCAATGAAGCTGGGAGCTATCCCATTAAGGGTCATTGTGGGTGGGAGAGTGACAGCACAACTGACAATCCACTCGGGTCTCACCGGCATAGGAACCTTGTAAGAAAGCAGTGACAGAGGGTCAGAGTCGGACCCGACCGAAAGACCAAACAAGAGGTATTGTGTATTTCAATGAAGCTGGGAGCTATCTCATTAAGGGTCATTGTGGGGGTGAGAGGGAAAGCTGAATGCAGGGCCAAATCCCAAACCACTGGGGAAGGAACTGACAACCCACTCGGGTCTCACCGGCATAGGAACCTTGTAAGAAAGCAGTGACAGAGGGTCAGAGTCGGACCCGACCGAAAGACCAAACAAGAGGTATTGTGTATTTCAATGAAGCTGGGAGCTATCCCATTAAGGGTCATTGTGGGTGGGAGAGTGACAGCACAACTGACAATCCACTCGGGTCTCACCGGCATAGGAACCTTGTAAGAAAGCAGTGACAGAGGGTCAGAGTCGGACCCGACCGAAAGACCAAACAAGAGGTATTGTGTATTTCAATGAAGCTGTGAGCTATCTCATTAAGGGTCATTGTGGGGGTGAGAGGGAAAGCTGAATGCAGGGCCAAATCCCAAACCACTGGGGAAGGAACTGACAACCCACTCGGGTCTCACCGGCATAGGAACATTGTAAGAAAGCAGTGACAGAGGGTCAGAGTCAGACCCGACCGAAAGACCAAACAAGAGGTATTGTGTATTTCAATGAAGCTGGGAGCTATCCCATTAAGGGTCATTGTGGGTGGGCGAGTGACAGCACAACTGACAATCCACTCCGGTCTCACCGGCATAGGAACCTTGTAAGAAAGCAGTGACAGAGGGTCAGAGTCGGACCCGACCGAAAGACCAAACAAGAGGTATTGTGTATTTCAATGAAGCTGGGAGCTATCTCATTAAGGGTCATTGTGGGGGTGAGAGGGAAAGCTGAATGCAGGGCCAAATCCCAAACCACTGGGGAAGGAACTGACAACCCACTCGGGTCTCACCGGCATAGGAACCTTGTAAGAAAGCAGTGACAGAGGGTCAGAGTCGGACCCGACCGAAAGACCAAACAAGAGGTATTGTGTATTTCAATGAAGCTGGGAGCTATCCCATTAAGGGTCATTGTGGGTGGGAGAGTGACAGCACAACTGACAATCCACTCCGGTCTCACCGGCATAGGAACCTTGTAAGAAAGCAGTGACAGAGGGTCAGAGTCGGACCCGACCGAAAGACCAAACAAGAGGTATTGTGTATTTCAATGAAGCTGGGAGCTATCTCATTAAGGGTCATTGTGGGGGTGAGAGGGAAAGCTGAATGCAGGGCCAAATCCCAAACCACTGGGGAAGGAACTGACAACCCACTCGGGTCTCACCGGCATAGGAACCTTGTAAGAAAGCAGTGACAGAGGGTCAGAGTCGGACCCGACCGAAAGACCAAACAAGAGGTATTGTGTATTTCAATGAAGCTGGGAGCTATCCCATTAAGGGTCATTGTGCGTGGGAGAGTGACAGCACAACTGACAATCCACTCCGGTCTCACCGGCATAGGAACCTTGTAAGAAAGCAGTGACAGAGGGTAAGAGTCGGACCCGACCGAAAGACCAAACAAGAGGTATTGTGTATTTCAATGAAGCTGGGAGCTATCTCATTAAGGGTCATTGTGGGGGTGAGAGGGAAAGCTGAATGCAGGGCCAAATCCCAAACCACTGGGGAAGGAACTGACAACCCACTCGGGTCTCACCGGCATAGGAACCTTGTAAGAAAGCAGTGACAGAGGGTCAGAGTCGGACCCGACCGAAAGACCAAACAAGAGGTATTGTGTATTTCAATGAAGCTGGGAGCTATCTCATTAAGGGTCATTGTGGGGGTGAGAGGGAAAGCTGAATGCAGGGCCAAATCCCAAACCACTGGGGAAGGAACTGACAACCCACTCGGGTCTCACCGGCATAGGAACCTTGTAAGAAAGCAGTGACAGAGGGTCAGAGTCGGACCCGACCGAAAGACCAAACAAGAGGTATTGTGTATTTCAATGAAGCTGGGAGCTATATCATTAAGGGTCATTGTGGGGGTGAGAGGGAAAGCTGAATGCAGGGCCAAATCCCAAACCACTGGGGAAGGAACTGACAACCCACTCGGGTCTCACCGGCATAGGAACCTTGTAAGAAAGCAGTGACAGAGGGTCAGAGTTGGACCCGACCGAAAGACCAAACAAGAGGTATTGTGTATTTCAATGAAGCTGGGAGCTATCCCATTAAGGGTCATTGTGGGTGGGAGAGTGACAGCACAAATGACAATCCACTCCGGTCTCACCGGCATAGGAACCTTGTAAGAAAGCAGTGACAGAGGGTCACAGTCGGACCCGACCGAAAGACTGAACAGGACATATTCACATTCTCCATGTGCCCCATATTTGTGTTCCCAAATGTAGATGTGATGAGCAACATGTATACAAAATAACAGGGTTAATATGGCATTTTCTTGATGTTTTTGTGTTTTTATGTAATGAGGTAGTGTGTCTTTAATTTTGGTTTATGTAAGCTGCAGCATGGCTTTTCATTCAAAATGTAACAACTAATTGGTTGTATAATGCCTTTGCTTTGGTGGGGGGAGGGGATGGTGAAAACAATTGTAATGGCCTTCCATGCTTTTCCTCTGCTAAACTCACTTTTGTATTTTAAAGTTGTCTGTACGTAATGCGTAAACCATTTTAAGTGTGTTTTTTGTGCACTTAGCGAATTTGCGAGATACGAGCGTCTACGCAAGGAATTCTTGTCCGCTACTTACTACGTAGCGCTTATCGGAGGCAAATCTCGGCAAAGTAGTCCGAAATTACGCAAGTCAATCGCAAGTCAATCGCAAGTCAATCGCAAGTCGACTCCGATATCGTAAATCGACTTACGATGGGCCTTTGCGAGATACGAATTCATCCGCAGCTCGAATTTAATAGGGCCCTATATATGTTTAATGGCCTCCAATATAACAATTTCAGCTAAAATAAAAAAGAAAATACATATAAATTGAATAAAGAACAAAACATAGTTCAACAAACTTCACAAAGACCTATACAATTTAGGAAGACAGACAGTTTCACAGAAACCCCCCCAAAAAAGAGATGACCACAAAACAGGATAGCATCTGAAACATTAGCAACATACATAAAACAAAACTATTCCTCCTCTTTACTGTAAAATAACCTCCAACCATCACCCACAAGCCAAATGCAGCAACCAAAAAGTGGTGAACACAAAACCGGATAAAAATAAAAAGCACAACATGATATAGAAAAGGCAATTAACATTAATTTGTACTGTCCAACATGATTGAATACTCATAAAGAACACTAATTGAACAAATAAGGAAGGCAAAATATGGTGGACACAAAACAGGATTGTACCAAAAATCACAGAAACAGATAGAAAAGTTAAATAATATTCTTCTTTACTGTTTAAGAACCTATAAGGCTTACAAAGAAGCCTAAATAAGCATACCAAAAGTGGTGGACACAAAACAGGATAATGCTAAAAACATTGCGATCATATCCAAAATAGGAGAAACATTCATTTTCAATGTACAACAACATTTAATTCTCATAAAAAAGACTAATTAAGCAAATAAAGTATGCAACATATGGTGGACACAAAAAACAGGATTGTACCAAAAATCACACAAACACATAGAAAAGGAAATTAATATTCTTCTTTACTGTTTAAGAACCTATAAGCCTTACAAAGAAGCCTAAATAAGCATACCAAAAGTGGTGGACACAAAACAGGATAATGCTATAAACATTGCCATCATATCCAAAATAGCAAAAACATTCATTTTCACTGTACAAAAACATTTAATCTTCATAAAAAAGACTAATTAAGCAAATAAATGTATGCAACATATGGTAGACACAAAATAAAATATCAAAATACTATTACGACAATCCCCTGTAGTAAAAATTACAAAGACTAATTTTTGCCCTCTACTATGCCTGTAAGTCAAATATACAACAAAAAAAATTACCAAAACAAAAAAAAATATACATTAACACTATACACCTACTAAATGTAGAAGAAGGTATAGTGTCATTTCCTTGAGTGTGCTATTCATGTAAGGCAAAAATTACAACCTACAACAGAAAGTAAGACCAAAAAAATAAAAAACACTTATTTAACAATACAAAGAAAGTACCGCTACAATAAACCACAAGCACATATAAACAAACTGTTGATAATAAAAAATGTAAAAAACAAACTTAACATCTCAAACTAAACTAATTATACATTATTTTCTTTTACAGAATAACATGGCTACTAACGAGAGCAAAAAAGAAAAGACAAGACGTCAAACTAGAGAAAGACAAGAGAGATGGGCCAACCAGCAGACACCAGAGGAGAAGGAAATTCGACGAGAAAAAGAATGCAAAAGAATTGCAAGCGAAAGACTATCAGCTGCAAAAATTAAAGATACACCCAAAAAATCTACTAAGCAAACAAAGAATTTAGAACCTGTTCCTCAAATGTCAAATACGTGTATTAATAACTAAACAACTTTCCAACCATACACCTCTCATTGCCGTCATTTTTTGACGGGCAATTTGCTAGTATATATATACTAAATAATGTATGGATATTTTTATTTCTCCACAACAAGTGACGCAACAGCTGCAGTAACCTCATTCAAGGCCTCACATCCCTCCCACCATGAATGATGCTACAGCTGGCTTAGACTTCCCTGAGAAGGGTTTCTGTGGCCCTTTGCTTTGCCACAACCTCTTGCCCTCCCAACTGTGCCTGGGGTTCCTGGCCTCCCTGTTCTCTCCCTGGAGCCGTCCCCTCATCCAAACTACCCCACCATGAGATCAGGCCCCCGACTCTCTGCTCCTACACCTTGTGTGTACATCTGGGGGCATATCCCTCCCCCTCCTGCTCTCACACCTGTACCTCCCCTTCCTGACCTGCTTACTCTTCTCCCTTTCTCCATACCTCTATCTCTCCTCATCTTCTCACTCTCCTCTGGTTTTCCCTTCTCTCTCCTCCTCCTCCTCTGTTTCTATCTCTAACACTCTCTCGCTCTTACTTTTTGTGCAGAGTTCACAATAAGCCATTATATATGTTAAAATGTTTTTTCACAGCTCCTAATATATATCTGCATTATGTTAGAAAATGAATATTTATGCACCTTTCTCCTTGCTCACAACTCCTAGTCACAATTTGTTGTACCCTTTCCATGTTTCGAGAAGAAGACATTTTGTTTTTTTCACTACTTCTGCTTACACAAAATTAATTTTTGCTTCGCATTAGAAAGCTACTAAATCTGCATTTATACCTTTGAACAAGAGATCTGGAAAAAAATATGTTTTGCTCTAACTTTAAACTAGCCCATTCTATATTTGGATAAGAAGAAAAAAATATTTTTTGCATTGTGTTAGAAAGCTACTAAATCTGCACAAGAGTCCTGAAAACAAAAGTATTTTTGTGCAGAGTTCAAATTTACCCTTACTTTGTTTTGAGAAAATTAAATGCTAATGTTTTGTTTTGTTTTTTTTGCACTTTTTCTACAGTCACAGAATATAAATTCTGAATTGTAATAGAAAATTACTATAACTACAATTTTCTCTTTGAATAAGAGTCCTGAACGCAAAATTATTTTGGTGCAAAGTTCAAAATAACCTGTTATCAGGAATAGACTCTCAGTTATTGTAATGCCCCTACCTCTGTTAATCTTACTCCTTCCCTTCTGATATGGTATGTTTTACTAAATGGTAAGCCACCATCTAATTTCGCAAGATGGCGGCTATTGCTGCTAACTCAAACCGGTTCCAACCGGAGAAAACCTAAGGCTCAAAGGAAATGCACTCACTCAGTTAAAATAAAATGGTGTTCCCACTACTGTCGTTATATGTCCTGGAGAGAAAGGTTACTAATCATAGAGCTGGTATAAATACTGTATATGATTATCATTTCTCAATTGATTGGAAATAAGGAATGATCCATAACATAGTTTAAAACAATACTTTATCACCAATGTATGTTGTATTCACTCTGTATTGGCATTTGGGCGCCTATCTTGCTACGAAAGATGACCCCCGCTGTGAGTAAACAGTTGAGCTGGGTTTTTCCATTCACTCCCTTCCCATACAGCCCCATTAAATTCCAAGCCTGTAGAAGCAACGGCACACCTGCAAAGTCTGGTGGGCTTGAAATTCTGCTGCTTTGCAGAGCTATTAAATTCAACCATGCCGTGAGCTACAGGCCGTAGACGCAAGCCTGTAAACCCTTTCCCCCACACCCCATACCCAAACAGTTATTAATTACACATAAAGCACACTTCTTTTTCTCATATAAGTAAAGTAACACTTATTTTTATTTAATTTTATATTATTTTTGGGAGTGAGATGGAGGGAGGATAGAGGATGGGAGAAGAGTTAAGAGGTGGGGAGGAGTAAAAGAAGGGAGGAGAGGAGGCCTTGGGGAGTAGTGGTGGTGAGGAGGAGGAGGAGAGGAGTGGTGATAAGGAGGAGAGGAGGAGGTGGAGAAGAGGAGTGTAGAGGAGGAGGTGGGGGGTGGCATGGTGGCCCGAGCAGCAGAAATACCTAAGAGAGGGACAGCAGAGAAGGGGCCTGATCCTGGGAGGGGGGGTGGTAGTTCAGGGAAGGGAGGTAAGGATCCCCATCAACAGTTGGGAGGACAAGAGGTTAAGGGCAAGCACAGGACCCACAAATGCACGCACCGGGAAAATGTTGTCTTCCTGGGTGCTATCGATGGCGCCCCATGATTCTTGCAGGGTGGGGGGAGAAGTCAGGCCAGGGCCTAGGGCTCAGGCATGGAAGGAGGTAGCAGCTGAGGTTACAGCAGTGGGCACAACACCAAGGGATGTGAGGTCTGTCAAGCACTGGTTTGATGACATCAGGGACAAGGTGAGAAGGAGGATGAATAAGGAGGACAGGAACATTACTGTGACCTATAATAAGTGGGAGAGGGTTGCCAAGGAACATCTGAGACAGGTGTCTACCAGTGGAGCTTCAGGCCTGGTGGCCCAAAAGGACCCAGCCTCCATGTCAGGTGAATCTCACATATACCAACATGCCACCACATGTACATCATACACATTACACATGCACATGATGACCAACAAGAACACTGACATGTCAGCTCTATGTACTTGACAAGGTATAGATAAATACATCATGAAATCTATGAAGCTGACAAATTTGTGGGCACAACAATCAACCAATAGAGAGTCCATGTATTTGGTGTGTCCACTGCAGCCTAGGCAGTTACAGACTGCAGCCGGAATCAATATAGCGTTAGGAGCCAAGAACAATCAAGACCAAGAACCAAAGAATAGATCAAGCAAATTATAGCTAATCTGAGTTGCAATTGGTAGTATCATCCAGGTTCAAGCCTAGATGTCAGATAGTTAGAAATGCACACAAAAAATATATATTTTTCATCATACTAATTGGCATATAACTTTCTTTTCTCTCTTTCAGGATAGCTACATAGTAAAAGAGGTTGAAGAAAGACTTAGCCCATCACGTTCAACCTTTTAAGATTTCCTCTGATCTGCAATATGCAGATTAATTGTTAATTGATCCAGAGGAAGGCAGAAAAAAAACAAACAGTGAGCCAATTGTCTCAAAAGGGGAAAAAAAAACCTTCCTGACCCCAGATACTGGCGATTTGATTCCTCCCGGGATCAGTACTCTCTTACTAATTAAGCAGGATAACCCTGAATGCCCTTTTTATTTAAAAATATATCCAATCCCTTTTTAAAGTTATCTATTGAATCCGCTGTCATTATCTCCATTGGTAGAGAATTCTACAGATTAACCCCCCTTACTGTGAAGAACCCTTTTCTTTCTTCAAAGTGGAATCTTTTTATTTTTTTTCTCAAAGGATGTCCTCTTGTCAGTTGAAAACCTCTTGGCACAAAAAGCTCCCTTGACAAATCCTTATACTGACCCTGGATGTATTTATATAAGGTAATTATATCTCCTCTTAGACGCCTTTTTTCTAGAGAAAATCAGTTTCATTTGGTTAAGTTTCATAACTTACCCCCTCCATTCCCTTTATTAGTTTTGTTGCCCTTCTCTGTACTTTTTCTAGCTCTAAAATGTCCTTTTTATGAAGTGGTGACCAAAACTGTACTCCATATTCCAAATGAGAGCATACTAGGGATTTGTATAGTGGCAGAAATATATTTGCTTCCCTGACTTCTATACCCTTCTTAATACATGCTAATATTTATTTGCCTTTGCAGATGCTGCTTGGCATTGAGAACTGTTTCATAGGTGATTGTCCACAAGCATGCCTCCACCACTGCAGGTGCCGCTGCCTCCTGGTGGGTTGCCTCCCCCTGCCCCCCTCCACCACCATAACCACAACAGAGACAGGGGCCGGCCATGGGGGATTTGGGCCCTGTGCCTAGGTGGAGGAGGACCTAGGGGCTACGCATATGTTTGTACCTTCTCAACAGCACTCCTCAGTGACAATCTATTGGTCACAATGTTAACTTAATCTAGCCTGGCTACAGAGTCTTGGATCTTGTCCTATGTGATGGTGATATTTTGTATGGAGATGGCTACCTACCATCACATGGTCCACGATCCTCTTCTCTGTGGACTTGTAGGGTTCTGTTGAAAATGTCACCAATTGATGGTCACTGAGGAATGCTGGTGAGAAGTGATGCTGCAGTTGTTTTTTTTGTTGTTGTTTTTTTTAGGTACAATTCAGGTCCATGAAGGCATCTTCTGCATCTTCAAACATTGCAAAGGAAATATATGAGGTGTAAGGTTTTCATAGTACCTTTCGGATAGACATTCCTTCAATGACAGCCCCCCTCCTTAACATGTAGCTCTCACAATCTTAAAGCTATCATATAGCCAGATATCTAAGACATGATTTTTGTTAGCATAAATGTAGACTAATACCGCTAGGGCGGTGGACTTGCAAGATCTCACAATGGCATGTTAATGACAGCCAGCATTGATATATGCATTAGTGAAGCATGTGATCCTGACCTCAATATCAGTCTGAGAACAGATCCTTGAGTCTGATATAAGTAACAGTGAATCTGGCTGCTGACCTTTGTGTATTAATGGGTATTTGGTGGCAAGTGACGGGATTAGAGCCTCACAACAAAGTAACGGGTCATGTACAATTTATCTATACGAATGAATGGAGACGAGCTATGCAGCCCTAAAATGAACAACTTTAAAGTAACTTTTGGAAGCAAGGGGTAAGATAGCCAGCAAGAAAGTGAAAAGTATTCTGATTGCCGAACTGATGGAGGGAGACAGAGCCAGCAGTCCTGTACCTTCACCAGAGATGGAGGAAAGTGAAGCCGCAAGGGAACTAAGAATAAGGCTGGCATTTTAGCGGGAACCACCATCAGAAGAAACTGTTACCAGAGTGATGGTGGAGGTACAAGATTACATATTGACCAACAGACAACAGGCAATACAGTTATAACTAGAGGGGTCACCAGCAGTATCAGCCACCACACAAGGAAAAGCAAAGCTCCCATACAATGAATTTAAAGCCATCACAGACACAGAAGAGGATACTGATGGGTACCTTCAAGATTTTGAAAGACTGTACCACTTACATGACATTGGCAAGCAAATTGTCTGGCTATGCCGCAGAGGTGTACCGGGCAGTACCAGATGAGGACAGCAAAGATTACCACTGGGTGAAGCACGCCAAGAGGCATACTGATGCCAATTTCAGAAGCTCAACAAATAGGAGAAGGACTCCCATGCCAAGTGGGCTTATCAACTGCAGAGAGCTGCCATGGGATGGGTTCAGGCTAACCGAGCCACAACCATGGAAGAACTGCTGCAATTGATTCTATTAGAGCAGTTCTTCAGTGGACTGACCCCAGAGGTGCAAGTATGGGTAAGGGACCGTAACCCCCTTAGCCTCGCTGTTGCTGCTCGGCTGGCAGATGAACACTATGTTGCACGGCGCTACCACCAAGCACCACCTCACCCATCATATAAGCCTGCAGTTCCATCTCCAGCACTCCTGGTCATAGCCCCACCCTGTCCAAGGTACCAACCTTGTGCCAATATCCGGTGTCACTGATGCCAGCAGTTGGGACATATCCAAAGGGAATGCCCCCAGAGCCGGAACCGGAACACGTGGGTTTGCAGGGGCTACGGGTTCAACACCTCTGCTCCCAGGTACCAACCTCGTGCCAATTTCTGGTGTCACCAATGCCAGCAGTTGGGACATGTCCAGAGGAAATGCCCCCAGAACCGGAACACGTGGGTTCGTCCAGGCAAACCGCCGCCAAACAGAGCAGTGGCCTATTGCTACCGCCCCGAGACCGGTAACCCCAATGCTGAACCCCACTACCCGGAGGAACAACTATGGATGTTACATGAAGTCGACCCCGTCCTCCATCGGACAACCGACAACATCATTGGCAAACCATATGTCGGCAGGGGAAGAATGTCAAAGGGCTAAGGGACACCGGAGTCACGTTAACCTTCATTAGACACCACTTGGTCCCAGACAAAGCATGTACCCGAGGCGCTGTGGCAGTACGGGTAGTGGGGGGAGCAGCACTCTGCTTACCCACTGCCAAGGTTCATTTACAGTGGGGTCGGGATTGTGGAAGTAGGATTGATGCAGAACTTACCGGCAGATGTACTACTCAGGAATAACTTGGGCCAGCTAACTTCCTCTGTTTTACCCCAAACTTCTACCCAAGACCCGGTGACCACACGGCAGCAGGCTTGCACCACGGACCCATCAGCACACTCTGAGGCACAGGCGCTACTATGTTTGGATTGGGGGCTGTATTGAGCCAAGTCGGAGATGGAGGCGAACATCCGGTGGCTTACTTAAGCAGAAAATGATTGCCCCAAGAAGTAAGCTATGCCGTCATCAAAAAAGAATGCCTGGTCATGGTTTGGGCCCTCTACAGCCTTATATATAGGGGCAAACCTTTTCCTTATTCACAGATCACAACACGATAGTGTGGCTCAACAGGGTGGCAGGAGACAATGCCAGACTGCTTCGCTGTCTGGCGCTGCAGCCCTGAATTTACAATACTCTACCGCCCGGGAAAGCAACACAGCAATGCTGACGAATTACCCAGACAAAGTGAACTGGAAAAGTGATCTGCAAGGACTCCCCCGGACATCCCCAAGCCAATCCACTGGGATCAGACTGGCTATGCCGGCTAGTGGTTACGGGGGAGCTGTGTGCCAAAAAACAGCCACCTAGTATTATTACAAAGACAATGTGTGATGTTATGTGTTTAAACTCTATATTACATTTTAGTTGTAGCCAGTTCATAGGGAGTTAACTGTATTTGGAATGTTGTGATGTCATCTTAAACAGTCATGCTGTGAGTCAGTTATTAAAGTTTGCTCTGATGGTTGATACATAAAAAAGGTATATCTGTCAGTTTAAAAAGAAGAAAGATAGAGATAAAGACATTTATTACACGTGGTGATCGCCAAAAGTAAAGAGCTCTAAAACTATCCACTAGTATAATCTAATCTAATCTCTATTTGGTCTAACCAGGACAGCAGTGCTCTAAATTACAATACACAATGAACACTATTAGATACAATTCAATATAAAATCTTACTCAGCTATAGTAGCCCAGAATTATTTATCTAATATATCTGGCTCACATATATCCGTATATAAAGCCACCTACAGTTAGTCCAGGTGTTGATAAAGGAATCGGCCTCTATGGAACCTGTCTCATATAGTCCAAAGAATGTCCATATATGCCGGAGGTTTGCAGCTTCTTCACAGGACACCGTTCCCACCATGTCCTTGTACAAACAAGAAGAAGGGATGGGGAAGACACAGCACACCACCTCCTAGTGCAACAATTATAATCATGTATTCACACAAAATGTACAGCATAGCACTCACATTTGAGACCATCAAGGATATGAGGTATCTAAATAGTTCCAATGGGGTAATCTTGGATCCGTTTCCCAAATTTCCAATCTTGTAGAAGAGTTATTATCCACGTGGTGTCCACCTCCTTATTAGGTTACAACTCAGCTCTTACTACTGCTACTGGGCAGTGTATATTGAGCTTCACCCTTTAGAGTGTGGACCCCTAAGCAAGAGAAAACATTTCAGCCAAAAAAAACAAAAACGAGGCTCCACGACCCCGGACCGCCCAGCCATGTACAACTTACCCAAGAAGGGATCCGAGATAAGCTCGCAAACCCGCATTAACCCTACGGGATCCGAGATAAGCTCGGAGACCCGCATTAACCCTACATTAACCATAGCAGTAGGAGTCCTGATCGGGGACCCCCTGCTGCAATGAAAATTTAAAACTCCTGTGTTACGGGTCCTTAAAGGACCCGTAATAAAATAAAACACCCTATCACGCATGGGGCTCTAAACAGAGCCTTATCAACCCTAAATTAACCCTGTCACTCATGGGGATCAATATAGACCCCCATAAGCCCTTAATTAACCCTGTCACTCATGGGGATCAATATAGACCCCCATAAGCCCTTAATTAACCCTGTCACTCATGAGAGTAAATACAGACCCCCATAAGCCCTTTATTAACCCTGTCACTCATGGGGGTCAATACAGATCCCCATAAGCCCTTCATTAACCCTGTCACTCATGGGGGTCAATACAGACCCCCATAAACCCATAATTAACCCTGTCACTCATGGGGGTCAATAAAGACACCCATAAACCCTTAATTAACCCCGTCACTCATGAGGGTCAATACAGCCCCCCATAAGCCCTTCATTAACCCTGTCACTCATGGGGGTCAATACAAACTCCCATCAGCACTTAATTAACCCCCTCCCTCATGGGGGTCAATACAGACCCCCATAAACCCCTAATTAACCCTGCCACTCATGGGGGTCAATACAGACCCCCATAATACATATAATTAACCATGTCACTCATGGGGGTCAATACAGACCCCCATAAACCCCTAATTAACCCTGTCCTCAAGGACCATCATGACACTAAGTATAAACATTACACGGCACTATACCCCCCCAATAAAACATTAAATATCAACTAACTATCCCTCTACACTAACATATTAACACCTACACTACCTACCTACACTACCTACCCCCTAATAACCCCCCCACCACTGTAATTACAGAAAACAAAAAAATCTAAATCACAAAAAATAAAAAAGGAACATTACAGAAAAAAAAATACATTTCAACCCCCCCCACTATAGAAAAAAAAAACAATTACACACCTGAAAAGGAAATACATATAATACATATAATACATATAATACAATACAATACAATACATACAATACAAATAAAATGAAATACAATACAATACACCCCTATCTAATATACAATACATCCTATCTATCTATCTAATATACATCACCAAATCTAATATACAATACAACCTATGTATGTAAATTACATCCTATCTATCTAATATACATCACCCAATCTATCTAATATACAATAAATACTATCTATGTAATATACATCCCCCAATCTATCTAATATACAATACATCCTATCTATGTAATATGCATCCCACAATCTAATATACAATACATGCTATCTCTATATAGATACCTTAATTCTAAGCTAAAATAAAATAATTAAGACCACTTACCTTTGCAGATGTCCCTTCAGATCAGCAACGTATGGTAACAAAGACAGTGGCGGCTGGTGACTTTTCAAGTTGGAGGGGCGACAGGGCGAAACATAGCCACTCCCCCTTTTTCAAACCACACCCATTTTTATAACTCCTCCCCCTGACGTCATAATGACCTTTATAAGGCCCGCCCAATGACCTTATGCTTGTAAAGCCCATTGAAATACATGATCTGCAATGCAGAAATGTCAAGAAGTAAAGTAACAATGTGTTAAATTCATTGGTATACAATATAGATTGAAAAAACTCATGTGACAAGACTACAGCAATATCATAATTGCACCTATACGTATTAACAGAAAAATTAAAGGAGTGACACCTACCATTAGTCGGCTCTTCTTCTCAGGGTATTAACGTTCATTAAGTTGACCAATGAGTAGAAACAAATCTGCAGCCACATAGGGTTTGCACCTGGGGTTGAAAGAAAACAAGCAAATCAATCATACCATTCAAGAACAAAACCATACTTAAAAAACATTAAACGACCAAGTGGAACCATATAGGCCCCAAACATACCTTAGAAGACCAAGTGTGACTATATAGGCCCCAAACATACCTTAGAAGACCAAGTGTGACTATATAGGCCCCAAACATACCTTAGAAGACCAAGTGTGACTATATAAGCCCCAAACATACCTTAGAAGACCAAGTGTGACACTATAGGCCCCAAACATACCTTAGAAGACCAAGTGTGACTATATAAGCCCCAAACATACCTTAGAAGACCAAGTGTGACTATAGGCCCCAAACATACCTTAGAAGACCAAGTGTGACTATATAGGACCCAAACATACCTTAGAAGACCAAGTGTGACTATATAAGCCCCAAACATACCTTAGAAGACCAAGTGTGACCATAGGCCCCAAACATACCTTAGAAGACCAAGTGGAACTATATAGGCCCCAAACATACCTTAGAAGACCAAGTGTGACCATATAGGCCTCAAACATACCTTAGAAGACCAAGTGTGACCATAGGCCCCAAACATACCTTAGAAGACCAAGTGTGACCATAGGCCCCAAACATACCTTAGAAGACCAAGTGGGACCATATAGGCCTCAAACATACCTTAGAAGACCAATCAGCACTGCATAGGCCCAAACCAGTGGATCTTGGGATTCAAGAAAACAACAACATTTCACTTCTGTTTAGACAACACAATAATCAATGTCAAACAAACACGTTGAATTAGCATATGGATAACCATATGAGCAGTAACGCCACGCCAAGGCTTCAACAATTGTTACTGACCATTCACACACCTTTCATAGCTCCTTCAATATGCACACCCACACACCATTCATACTTTACTTACCACTAGTTATTTTTGGTAGTGAGGTGGTGCCATTTCTGAGAACTTTATGTACCCTTGAAGGTGCCTCCAATTCCTTCAAACCAATGCATTTAACCGCTACAGGACCATGGTGCTTTTTAATTACTTTTTTGATCCTCTTCAATGTGGAGAAGCATCTTTCTGGTTCTTTAGTAGTCTTCGTTGTTGTAAGCAGGATTCCTTATAGCTTCACTCACTCTGTTAAATTATGTAGATTAAATTGATGCTAAAGTTGCTGCAGAGCAACAGCACTTGTACAGACATTGAATTCTTGCTTCCTGTACACAAGTGACAGCTACCCTTGGAAGTGCCTCCAATTCCTTCAAACCACGCCAAGGCTTCAACAATTGTTACTGACCATGCACACACCTTTCATAGCTCCTTCCATATGCACACCCACACACCGTTCATACTTTACTTACCACTAGTTATGTTTGGTAGTGTGAGGTGGTGCTGCTTAACGCAGTTTATCTTTGCACACCTTGGGGGTATGCATTCTTCTTTGCTTCAATCACTTGTATTTTAATTTTGCACGGCGATCTTTCAAAGAAGAAAACTTCTCAATGGTTTTTTCATTGAAGTCTGGGATCTCGGAAATCAGTTGCTTTTCCATTGAGAGCATCGCCAATGCATTCAACCGCTCCAGGGACATGGTGCTTCTTAAAAAGGTTTTTATCCTCTTCAATGTTGAGAAGCATCTTTCTGATTCTGCAGTAGTCATTGGTGTTGTAATCAGGATTCTTAATAATTTTACTGTCTCTGTGAAATCATTCTGCAGATTAAATTGATGGAAAAGTTTGTGCAGAGCAACAGCACTTGTACAAGTATGAAACTCTGTCTTCCCATACAGAAGTGACAGCTCAGTGCGTAATTGTTCCTTCTTCAGTATTGGATATGCTTGCACGGTGTCTTCCAGAGCTTGGGTTAGAAAGCAAGTGTCATAGGTTTTATACAAGTCACTTTGAACAAGTTTGGCACTGACTAGGTGATTTGAAAATGAAAAACGTTCTTTTGCATGAACCACCACTATGTCACATACCTCTCTTGAAAGTTGTCTCAAGGTTGAGATCTCCGCACTCCGTCTGTTGACTGTTAGATCGCTCGGCAAACTTGCTTCTATCTCTTCCACAGAATTACAGATTTTCTGGATGCTGGCGACAAAGTCTTCTGTGACTTTTTTGATATAAACAGTATCCGTGTCTCGCTTCTGAAGCTGACTATAGAGGATGTCAACATGTGGCATTATTAAATGAAATAATTTAAGGAAGTAAAGGAACTCCCTGTCTTCCAGCATTCCAATGAAACCTGCGGCTTCCCGTATAGATGTTGGATCAAAGTTTAGACATGCTTCAATTGTCTGGAAACACTCAAGTAGCGCATCTCTGTTCTCGTAGATCACGTTCACGGTCCTAACGTTGAAGTTCCATCGTGTTGGTGCACCTCTTGGAAGTCTTCTACCAACTACCTCATCCAGAACTCAAGTCCTTTTTGGAGAGCGTGAAAAAAAAGATGGTATGCCGCCTATGTTGGAATAAAAAACTCGAACTCTTCCAATCCTTGAAACTGCTTTCTCCATTATTAGGTTCAGTTGGTGAGCATAGCAATGGACGTAGTATGCGTTCGGGTACACGTCTTTTATTTTTCTTTGAACTCCTCCTTGATCTCCACGCATCACACTGGCACCATCGTAGCTTTGAGCTATGAGTTTCTTCTTGTCTTCTGGCTCTGGGAGAACAGTATTCAGTGTTTCCAGCACAACAGCAGCAATCGAGTCTGCATCCGTTGATTTCATTTCCGTGAAGCCATCAAATCTTTCCACCACTTGATGCTTCTTGTCAATGTAGCGATAGACTACAACGCACTGTGTCCTAGCGGAAATATCGGTTGTTTCATCCGCTTGGATTGCCACAAACTGGGCTTCTTTAAGCTCTTGGTGAATCACTTCCTTTATAACTTCATGCATGCAGTCCAGTAGCTCATTCTGCACGGTTTTGGAAGTGCCCTTAAACACAGTTGCAGTCTTCAAATGCTGTTCCATTGCACTATCGATACTGCCAACCAAATCCACCAGGCCTCTAAACACTCCTGGATTTAGCGATGTTTCACTCTCGTCGTGTCCTCTTAATGCCAGTTCAGAAGCGCCACAAAAGCGAACACAATCAATTATCTTCGAAAGGATGTACCGGTTGTTAGCCACTTCTTCGTTGTGTTTTTGAATGCTGACTTGGTATCCTTGGTCCAGTTGAACAGCAATGTTCGCCTGTCCAAGCATCTCAAACTTGATCCTGTTATCCAAGTGAGCTTTAGAACTTTTGTGTTTTGCCAATTTGTCAGCTAGATGTTTGACGTCAGTCACTCCAGTTTTGGTCCAAGCAGCGTCACCACCAAATAGGATGCATGGGAAACAATATAAGGACTTCCTAGAAACGCTTCCAGAAAGCCAGTCGTTCTTCTTGTACCATTCAGTATTGAAATTACGGACATATTGCTTCCCTCTATCTCTTGCGATTTGCTGCAGATTTATCTCTGGTTGGTCAGCTCCTAACCGTTTTACTTCCACCTTCTCCTCATAGGTTAGGGTGGCGAAAGGCTTCACAAGTAGAGAGTCAATAGTATTCATTTCTGATATTGATACCAATAAAAGAAAGAGATCACGGTATATTAATTTATATTATGTCACAAAATTACTTTAAAATAACAGTGTGTTGATTTCATTGGTATACATTACAGATTGCAAACCCTCATGTGACAAGACTACATCAACATCAAATTTGCACCTATACACATGGACAGAAAATTAAAGGCAATGATACTCACCAACAGTTGACTCTCCTTCTCTGGGTATTCACGTCCAGTAAGTCAACCAACGAGTCCAAACAAATCTGCTTTCACAGATAGTTTGCACCTGGGGGGTGATAGAAAACAACAAAAAAAACATTAGAAATCTCAAGACCCAAACCGTAACTTTTAAAACCTTAAAAGTCCAAGTGTGACCATATACTCACCAACAGTTGACTCTCCTTCTCGGGGTATTCACGTCCAGTAAGTCAACCAACGAGTCCAAAGAAATCTGATTCCACAGATAGTTTGCACCTGGGAAGTTATAGAAAACAAAAAAAAACACATTAGAACGTTTAAGACCCAAACCGTAACGTTTAAAACCTTAAAAGAGCAAGTGTGACCATATAGGCCCCAACCGCATCTTAAAAACCTTAAATAACCAATTTTAACCATATAGGCCCCAACCGCACCTTAAAAACCCTAAGTAACAAATTGGGACCATATAGGCCCCAACCGCACCTTAAAAACCTTAAATAACCAATTTTGACCATATAGGCCCCAACCGCACCTTAAAAACCCTAAGTAACAAATTGGGACCATATAGGCCCCAACCGCACCTTAAAAACCTTAAATAACCAATTTTGACCATATAGGCCCCAACCGCACCTTAAAAACCCTAAGTAACAAATTGGGACCATATAGGCCCCAACCGCACCTTAAAAACCTTAAACAACCAATTTTGACCATATAGGCCCCAACCGCACCTTAAAAACCTTAAATAACAAATTGGGACCATATAGGCCCCAACCGCACCTTAAAAACCTTAAATAACAAATTGGGACCATATAGGCCCCAACCGCACCTTAAAAACCTTAAATAACAAATTGGGACCATATAGGCCCCAACCGCACCTTAAAAACCTTAAATAACCAATTTTGACCATATAGGCCCCAACCGCACCTTAAAAACCTTAAATAACAAATTGGGACCATATAGGCCCCAACGGCACCTTAAAAACCTTAAATGACAAATTGGGACCATATAGGCCCCAACCGCACCTTAAAAACCTTAAATAACATATAGGCCCAAAAAAAAAAAAAAAAAAAAAAATATATAAATATATATATATATATATATATATATATATATATACGGTATATATATATATATATACGGTATATATATATATATATATATATATATATATATATATATATATATATATATATAAAAATTGATATCAATATATCACAATAAATAAATATATATATATATATATATATATATATATATATATATATATATATATATAAAAATTGATATCAATATATCACAATAAATAAATATATATATATATATATATATATATCAAATTGATATATATATATATATATATATATATATATATTTATATTTATTTATTTATTGTGATATATTGATATCAATTTTTATATATATATATATATATATATATATATATATATATACGCATAAAAAATACACATAAATATACATAAACATATACATACAACAATATATATTAATTGATATTTATTATTTGATTAATTGATGTTCTTTATTACTTGTTATATTATATTGTTCATGCATTTCTATTACACATTATTTGTTATACATATTACAGTGCTATTTTTTGGCTATACATGTTACAGGATATTATCCTGTAACATGTATATCACATAAAATAGCCCTGTAATATGTATAATACATACAGGGTCAAACAAGTTCACACTAACCTTTTTTACCCTTACAGGCTTCCATACCTGCTTGCTGATTTGCTAATTTTTTAAAGACTCTCATTGGTTGAAATCGATGTCAATCAAAAATTTCCGCCAATCAGAGTCCTTCAAAAATTTGTATATATAGCAGACCGTGGGAAAAAAACAATTAATCGCGGGAGGGGCTCCTTGTAGGAGGAGCTCTTTTAGTGTGTTGTTTTTTTTTTTTAGAGCATCGTTTTTTTTTTGTGGAGGCCTCTTTCAATGGGCCAGAATGGATGGATGGACAATGGCTTCAATCAAGATTGGATTATTTGACCATTGGCTTCAATCAACATTGGATTATTTTGACCATTGGCTTCAATCAACATTGGATTATTTTATTTTGACCATTGGCTTCAATCAACATTGGATTATTTTATTTTGACCATTGGCTTCAATCAACATGGATTATTTTATTTGACCATTGGCTTCAATCAACATTGGATTATTTATTTTTCATGACTATATCCAGAGGACAGAAGGCCAACGCTGGAGGGGTCAATTTTACAGGTAAGTATGTGCTGTTGTTTATTTTATTTTTTATTAATGTTTGTTTAAAGCTGTTTATTTTTGTATAAAATGTGTTGTGTTACTAACTGTACTAACAATGTGTTTGCTTAGCTTACTGTTTAATTGTAATAATAATGTTTTTACTGTATTTTTTTTTTCCCTTCCCTTATTTTTATTTTATCTTTAGAAGTGACAGGCACATATACATGCCTGTTACTTCTAAAAATGGAATAAAAATAGGGGGGGGTAGTTAGTTGGTTCATCCAGGGTGGGGTCGGTCACGCTCAGGCGCCCATCGGTCGCCCATAGGCCACGATCAGGGGTGGCACAGGCCTCATGGGGGTGAACATCCACCCCCATGTGGCCTGGTCAACCCCGCTCACTGCCCGAATACCCAGGGTAGCATAGGCCGCATCGGGGTGGTGCCGGTGGTGATCGGGCCTCGGGGGTGGCATAGGGCGGCAACATGGAGGTCATCAGGGGTGGCACAGGCCTCATCAAGGGGGTGATCCGATCACCCCCATGTGGGCCTGTGCCACCCCGCTCACCACCCGACTACCCCGATCCCGTGATCGGGGTAATCCGGCGGTGGCATGATGGCATAGCTAGGCTAGCATAGGGCAGGCCTGATCGGGGGTGGCACAGGCCACATGGGGGTGATGGCTGGGGTCGTCGGTGGTAGTTGGTGGGTGGCTGGGTAGGTGGCACTGGCAGGCCAGGCAGGCATAGTGGGGGACTGGGGGTAACTGGTCACCCCTAACTTTTATTAGGGGCTACTAGGGGTTTTGGTTTGGCCAGGGGCAGGGGCAGGGCAGGTGCCAGGCAGGTAGACTTACTGTGTTAGGCAGGCAGAGCAGATGAGTAGATTCAGCCAAGGAGGTCTCTCAGTCTCAGCGTGACCAGGGTCAGGAAACAGAAAGGGGGAAGGGACAGGCAACTGGTGGTTTTATTGACTGTATCAGTCAATCAAAATGATAACTCGAGGCCCTATTTGCTGGCGGGCGCTCAGGGCTAACGGTCTGGGTGGGTTTAGATTGATCACTTAGTAACTGGACAGCCTTCCATCATTGATTGGTCAATGATGGAAGACTGTCAGTTATTAATTGATACATTTATGACCGCCCATGCATATCGTCACTGTGATGGTGGGCGGCATGCATTAACGGTCAGGGGGCCAGGCCAGGACTCATTGAAGAGAGAAAAGACTCTAAGGTTAGTGTACACAGTGTATAACTATTGTAATTTGATCACACAGGGTGCAGGCAGGGGGCTATATAGATACACAGCATTAGTTAATGTAGCGCAAGGGTTATTTTAAAGTGACAGTGTCCCTTTACTAACTTTACTTCATTTTTAATACTATTTAGACTTGAAATGATGATGTACACCTTATATTTATTTGTTTTTGGGTTATACTAATACATTGTTGTGTTTTTTTTATTGCAGGGTGAAGAAAATATTTGGGGGGGCGTTTGCCCTGACGCCCCAATGGACGGGCCGCCCCTGAACAAAGATAAAAACACCCCGTGAGGGTGTATCCCATTGTGATTCGCTGATGGCAATAAAGCCTTCTGATTGGTTCAAATAAAGATTGACAGGTGCGTTATCCAGAGTGGGATTTTGGGGTGTATCCCTTTCTCATTGGCTCACAATTGGCTGCCATTGCCAATTTTCTTCGAGAAAACTCTGTAGGAGGCTCATTAGCTTCGCAGAAGATGAGGAGGCCGGGGACATCGTGGGGAGGTAAGTACACTGTATATTATGTTTATTTTACTTTGTTCACATTGTATACAATACATAAAGTGCTAAGTATACAAGTATACACACCAATCCACCAAAAATATTATTTTTGGGGTTATAAAGACATGCCAATCAAATAAAATACAGTAGATATACCCATATATATATATATATATATATGAACATATATATGCGGGATGCTCCAATTAACTATGGATATCCCCACATGTAAACACATAAATAGGGGCTAACCATAATATATATCTATATACAGATCCTCTAAATTACCATATAAAATAGACTAGGGTGTAATCTGGGGTCCCGATAGAAGTGTGTCCTGCATAACTACAGGTACACTTACAAACATAATAACACCCAAGACAAATCTTATTTTATTACTATTACAATATAACCCCAACTAGTACTCCCATACATTTACATCCACATACACAGACCTATACACTTTTATTTGTCTTTTTCAGTTTAGCTCTAAATCACTTTGTGTTAGCTCAGCAAGAACCTGCTCACTTATTTCTAAAGTATGCATCCTTGAAACTTCTATCTCCCAAATATTATTTTCTAAGTTTCATTTATATATCCTGCCAACTTTTAATGAGTGTTTGTACGTGATCTCTTACTTGTACCAGGTAAAGAAGACATGTTATGTTTATTGTTTTTATGTTTTATAAGCTCTGACCAAAAAATGGCTCCCAACATATGCCTAAGTAATAAGAACCTCTATATTGCTGCCCCTACTCTCTCATTCCCTATATAAAAAATCTCTGCATTTAAAAATCTAAATGGGCTAGCTTATGTTCACACTTTCCTGAATGGGCTAGCTTATGTTCACACTTTCCTTTGTGTCTATATATATATATACACACGTATACATACATACAAGAGCATATATACATACATACAAGAGCATAAGAGTCTTCCAAAAAAGCCGCTAGGTTTATCTCTCAATTTAGACCCAACGGTTATAAAGTGCCTAAGGGATGAATCCATTTGGTTTCTCTCTGCCTCAAACAGAGTAATCTATTTCCACCTCCAGCACTAGATTTCACCTGTTCCGCAGCCTGAACCCAGATGCCAGATATATTTTTATTATGCTTGGTAGTAACATGGGCAGAGAACCCATTTGTCAAAACTCCTCTATTCACATTGTATACATGCTCTCTGAATCTAGTTTTTAAACATCATTTTGTGCAACCTACATACTGTAGGCTGCACTTACAGGTTATAAAATGCACTGCATATTCAGATCTACATGTAGTCCTTTCTCTGTTCTTGTGTATTTCTTTCTTACTAGTAGATTCAATCAAGTGTCTCTCTCCAAATTTGAGGTGGGGACAGGTGCCACAATTTTTTATATTGCACCCAAAAGTGCCTCCTGTTTTTTCTTTCCACTGGTCTTTATCTCTCTTAATCGACCTCTGTTCACTTGGGGCTAGTTTCTGTTTAACAATGTGGTTCCTTCTAAAAGTGACTAAAGGTTTAGCAGGTAAGACTTCTCTAAAAAACTCATCCTGTAAAAGGATTGACCAGAATTCTTGCATTATTTGACGTATACTTGGAGCAGCCATATTGTGTTTCGTTAAAAATCATACATCTAGTCCCTTTCTATCCATCCCCCCTCCCTTCTCTATCGGGATATTTCCGCTGCTTATGCAAAAGGGTATAGCTATTTAGATCATGAGCCTTCTTATTGGCCATTTTCTCAACATTTGGATTATGTCCCTTGGCCAAAACATTTTGACTCAATTTGGTACTCTCCCTATCTGCAAGACTACTGCAATTCCTTCTTACCCTTTGAAATTGGCCAAATGGGATATTTCTAATCCATTTTCGATCAAGACAGCTGGCCGCATCTTACTACCCATTTGTATCAGTTGGTTTTGAATACAAACTCGTAGCCACCCTGCCTTCCTCTCCCCTAAGAAGAACATCCAGGAATTATATTTCTACCTTGGCTGAGGCCATGGTAAAGATAAAATTCATTGCATTCGAGTTTACATACTTAAGGAAATCTACTTTGTGGCCCCCGGCAGATTAATCCCAAATGATTAGAATATCAATGATGAATATACGAAAGAACACTATATTATCCTTAAAGGGATTATCTGCCCAGATTGTGTGATCCTTCCATAGTCCCATAAATAAGTTGGCAAAACTTTGCGCAAATTTAGTCCCCATGGTCGTTCCTGTGGTCTGCAAGTAGAATTTTTCGTCAAATAAAAAATAGTTATGGTGTAAAATAAAACCTATTGCATCAATAATAAAATCTACCTGTGTGCTCTTTACATTGTTGTATAGTCCTAATTGATATTTAATAGCTTCCATCCCCTAATCTTGGGGGATGGAAGAGTAGAGGGCTGTAACATCTTTGCTAATCTTTTTAATAATATTTTGCCAAGCCTGCCTTTTGCCTCATGTGTTCCTGAGATCCTGAACTGATGTCTTGGCCTGAACAAGCCAGAAATGCTGAGCCTGTGCAGAGGCACATGGATCAACAGCCAACTCACCTACATCTCTGCTACGCCCATTCTACTCCCACGCCCTTGCTGGTGGCCATGTGCCAAGATGTATAGCATTCCCATTGGTGACCTCTTATTAGGTTTTACTATTCATCAATTTACATTAGTGTGGTCTATGTTCCCCTGGTCCCCTTGTGGATTGCTTGTGTACCTGAATGAAGCTGTGAGCTATACCATGTAGGGCCACTGTAGGTGGGCAGGTGATAGTAGAGAGGTCAGACCAGGCACAGTCCACTAGAGAAGGAACTGGCAACCCACTCAAGTATCTTTGGCATGCAAACCAGAGACCTAGCTAATTTAGCCACAGTCCATAGGGTCAGAGACAGTCAGACACGACTGAAGGACAACAATATATAATAAAATGTTCTCCTGGTACTTGATATATGTGATGTGGCAGTGTAATTGGGCTACTATTTGTTTTCCCAATGTAGATGTGTTGAACGAGATGTATATGCAATCATATATATATAGATATTCCAGGGTCCACATTAGAGCCATTGTGAGCGAGAAAGGGTTAATATGGCATCAGTTTCATGCTTTTGTGTTGCTATTTAAAAAGATAGTGTGTCTTTAATTGATTTATGCATGTTGCAGCATGGCTTTTCATATTGGCATATGCATGACCATTCCAACATATGATTAAATAAAATATTTTTTAAATGCCATTTTTTTCTTTGTGAATTATTGTGCAAGTAATTGTAATGCCTTCATCCATGCATTCCCCATATGTTAAAGTCCACTGGTGTGTATATTGTCTTTTACTGTGTTGAGAACTTGTCTGTAAGCCCTATTTGGAGCCCATAATATTTTTGCCTCCATTTGCGGCTTAGGGGTTTTAACACCAGGGTGTCTTTGGGAGTTGGTATCAACTTAATATCTATTTTTGACCGTTACAGTTACGGGCATGACAGATCAAAGAATTTGCGTCAAAGGAGTTCAGATTTCGACATCCCGTAGCGTTTTTCCACCTGTAGCGGATAGTTTTAAGATGCCAATTTAATAGCCTCCATTGCGAGCTAGGGTTTTACACGTTGGGGAAATGTAATAAGGCTGATAGTCAAGCAGATCAGGTGACACAGGACAGTCTTCAAGGGGCTTACCTTCCTATGATAGCAACTTTTTCCCTTGATAATCCAATCAGGGTAGTTTGGCCTTTCATTGGTAGATTCACAGTTATGAAAACACAATTGGGGGGGGGGGGGGGCAGATCAAAAAGTGTTCAATCTCTAGTGCAGGATACCCAGGACAATAAAGCTTTATAGCTAGCGGAGAGGATGTTAGAACGGCTGGGGAAGATTTTAAACTAGTAGGTTTTGGGGGGGACTAGATATAAGTAATGGGGTAGAAAGTGTAGAGGGGTTAAGAAACTAATTAACCAGTCAAGGGGGGGAGATGGGGGAGGGTTAGAATAGTCAATAGGGAGGTATTATTAAGTAACTCCGCTACAGTGGCAGGCACTTTAGAACTACAGACGCATAACATAAGATGTACTGTATGCTTGCTAATGCCAGAAGCTTGCCAATAAGAATGGGAGAGTTAGAATTAATAGCAGTTAATGATAAATGGTATTTAATAGGCATTACTGAAACATTAGGGGATGAATCTCAAGACTGGACTGTTAATCTGGATGGTTATAACCTGTTTAGAAAAGATTGGGGAAATGGTAAAAGAGAAGGAGGGATTTTTCTGTATGTTAAGCCGGAATTTAAGCCTATAGTCAGAGAAGATATTTATGCTGCAACTATCGATAATATTGAATTGTTTGTGGGTAGATTAAAATAGCGGAGGAGTAAATTCTAAAAAGATATTTGTTGGAGTATGCTATAAACCCCCAAATATAATTGAAAGTGAGGAACTGCAATTATTTTTACAGATTGGAAATACAGCTAAGCATGGGCAAATTTTAATAATGGGAGATTTTAAAGGTATATTAAAGTGAGGTGGGTTATTAATGCATCTGAAAGAGGAGGATTTAAAGTGTCTGAAAAGAAAATTGCATGAAAAAATTCCAAAGTAAACAGTTAAACCATTAGACTGAAGTTTGCTGATTTTCTTACTTTTGTAAAGGGTTTTCTCTCAATGTTAACATCCCCAGAAATTCCCAGGGATAATTAGCATATCTTATACAATGTTTCTTTTTTACCTGGGGATTTTGCAGACATGCTCAGTTAGCACCTGAAGTCTGCCCTACTGTTGCTTTTACTTTAGATTCCTGTCCCTTCATTCACTGATTGTTTTGTCTACATGCCAGATGATACTGCCCCCAGCGCCAAAGAATTTCCCCCCAGCCCCAGAGAATTGCTCCAGGGCCCCAGAGAATTGCCCCCAGCCCCAGAGAATTGCCCCATGACCTCCCCCAGCCACAGTGAATTGCCCCCCGCCCAAGATAATTGCCCCACAACCCCAGAGTATTGCCTCAACCCCAGATAATTGCCCCACAGCCCCATAGAGTTGCCCTGTGATCTCCCCCCAGAGAATTGCCCCCCAGCCCCAGAGAATTGCCCCAACCCCAGATAATTGCCCAACAGCTCTATAGAATTGCCCAATGACCTCCCCCAGCCTCAGAGACTTGCTCCCCACCCCAGATAATTGCCCCCCAGCCCTAGAGAATTCCACTCAGACCCAGAAAATTGCCCCACGGCCCCAGAGAATTGCCCCATGACCTCCCCCAACCACCGTGAATTTTGCCTCAGCCCCAGAGAATTGCTCTCCAACCCCAGAGAATTGCCCCACAGCCCCATAGAATTGCCCTGTCACAAAGATATAAAGAGGATACTGATAGAGTGGAGGAAAGTAAAACTCTCTTGGCTAGCCAGAATCTCATCTGTGAATATGAACATAATTCCAAAGATAACACATCTTCTGAAGTGTGTTCCTGGCTACCTCCCAAGCAAGTGTATGAAATCACTACAGGCTGTAATTGACGAGTTTGTCTATCTTGGGAAAAGTCCAAGGATTAAGAGGACTATAGCCCATTTAAAAGATGAAAAGGCAGGCTCGGGGGCCCCATGCATAAGTAAATTATACGAGAACATAGCTATAGTCCAAGTTTTAAGTAATACAATAAACATAGATGGATAGGTTTAAAAAAACATCTAATGAGAGATGTCCCTATTCAGGCCACTCTCTGGCATCCTACATATACATGCAATACATGTAAAAGGCTGCCTAGATTTATTAGATCTTTTCTGAAACTTTGGTATAGGATTAGAGATGAAAAAGGCCTAGAGCGATACCCCTCCTTAGCCGCTCCAATTGAAACCATAATGATAGAAGAAAATCGATCAATAATAAAAGTGTTAAAAAATAAAGGGGCTGTTTTGTCAATGATCTATATAATATAACATTCATTTTTGCTCATTGAAAGAACTTCAGACAAAATATGATCTGAACTTCTTTACGTGGTTGCACTACAAAGCCCTTAACAATTCTTTACATAAATTTGGATACACAACTCTAAATAGGCCAAAATTTTCAAAAATTAAAAATACATGGACAATTTATGCTGGAAAGGCTGTGGTCAAGAAGGCTCTGCTGTACATTTGTGGTGGAGCTGCCTTAAAGTGAAAGATTATTGCAATACAGTTTGCACTGAATTAACCAAACCATAGCTCTAATGATCATGTGTAGCCCCTCAGTGGTATTGTTCCACATGAACCTAGAAAACCTACCAAAGGAAGATAAACCGATGCTTCTACATATTTTATTGGTAGCTAAGTTGCTGTTGGTTAAGTATTCGAATAAACAAAAAGACCCTCCGTGGAGTGAGCTGAAAAATGATATAGATCACAATCACATATATAGTTGTGAGCATGCGGGCTTGCCAAAAGTTGTTGCTAACGCTTGCGGGCTCGCATAGCGAGCCCGCAAGAACTGCATCCCTCGCAAAGCAAGGGGCAGCATTTTTCGGTGGTGGAGCATCCCAGCTGTACACTGGGCCTGTGAGACTGCAGCTGGGTGCTCCAGGCCTATATGTGGCTTCTATGCTCCTCAGTACACGGTCGGGAGCTCCTTGCCAGCAACTGCGACCCTCGCAAAATTTACGTTCAAACGCAAATAACCACACAACAACTGCGACCACGCAAACAACACGACACACCAACTACGACCCTCGCAAACTTTACATTGCAACACAAACATACGAGACACGTTACCACACATTACGACTTAGCAACAATCGGACGCAACTCGCGAACATTCCAAAATTCAAAACACAATAAATACACACAGCACATACATAAAAAGCTTACCTACAGCAAGAGGAAGCATCCAGGACCTCAAAAAAAACTACTTACACCTTCATTTAACTAAAAATAAGAGAGTTTGAACACTAAAATATTCGCTAAGCGAGAGAAAAAATGGCCGCCGAACAAGACGAAAACGAGGCTACAGCACTCTAAACATGCAAAACACCACAAAAAACTCTCAAAACACCACAAACGACCTACGGATATTGCATTAACACACATACCACACATTACCCGCCATTTTACGCCAATGCGGAAGTACACAACTACGCTAACGGTTTGGTCTCGCGCATGCACACTGTTACACTGCACACATTCAGCACGCTTACACAGCAGCTCCACACAACTAATGCTGCAGCAACATCAAAACAGATTGCAGCTCTTCAGCACAATGCTTCAAAATAGGTAAAGTTTATTCATTTATTAATGTATTATATATTTCAGTACTACACACCAAACAGCATTAGCTAACTTACAATTTCATTGCCGTAATTTTTTGACGGGCAATTCGCTAGTAAATAAAAAATGAGGAGTCTTGCCCACTTCTAACAGCCCTAGGTTACTCAACTGGTCTAAATGGGATAAGTATTTAAATGTAAGAATTATTAAGGATTAACCAGCTATAAGGCCTATACCCGTATTTTCAGGCAATTTCATAATTAATATACCCGCATTGCTCAAGACTAGTGATGTCGCGAACATAAAATTTTCGGTTCGCGAACCGTGGACGCAAATTTCATCAAATGTTCGCGAACGGGCAAACCGGGCGAACTGCCATAGATTTCAATGGGCAGGCAAATTTCAAAACCCACAGGGACTCTTTCTGGCCACAATATTGATGGGAAAGTTGTTTCAAGGGGACTAACACCTGGACTGTGGCATGCTGGAGGGGGATCCATGGCAAAACTCTGACGGAAAATTACATAGTTGATGCAGAGTCTGGTTTTAAGCCATAAAGGGCATAAATCACCTAACATTCCTAAATTGTTTGAAATAACATGCTTTAAAACATCAGGTATGATATTGTATTGATCAGGTAGTGTAAGGGTTACACCCGCTTCACAGTAACAGACCAATCTCCCCGTTTAATGCACCGCAAACAACCGCAATCAGTCCCTTTGCACAACCGCAAACTCCCCATTTGCACAAGGTTGGATACCAAGCTAGCCATGTCCCGTTCCTTGTCCTCACTGATGTCATTGAAGGTCTCTTCCTCCACCCAGCCACCAAGGGTCCCCGAAAGGTGACAACAAGCCCCCTGGGACGCCTGCTGTGTTTGGTCTTCCACCTCCTCAAAGCCACCTTCCTCCTCTGACTCCTCTTCTTCAGACTCCTCTCTCTGCGTTGCCTCTGTCTGCATTATTATAAGGTGTGTACTGTTAAGTAGTACTATTCCTATCAGTTTAATCCCTGTTAGGTCCACTATTAGGGGATGTGTATATGGCATGGATTTTTGGAAGCGGGAGATGGAAAAATATGCTTGGTCGGTCCTCCTACTTCGAATTTGGGGCACTGCATGTGCAATCTAAGGTGCCCCCAGATAGGAGTGGTGTATTAAGTTATACTATTTATTCCTATCAGTTTGATACCTGTTACGTCACCTATCAGGGGACGTGTATATGGCATGAATTTTTGGAAGCGGGAGATGGAAAAAGATGCTTGGTCGGTCCTCCCACTTCAAATTTGGGGCACTGCGCATGCAATCTAAGGTGCCACCAGATAGGAGTGGTGTGTTCAATTGTACTATTTATTCCTATCAGATTCAATAAAGCCAATAAACCTGGCCCGTTACTAGCCAGGAAACTACAAACCAAAACAACACAAAATAGGATACTTCAAATTAAGACCTCGAAGGGAGAAAAAACAACAAACCCAAATAATATCCAGAAGATTTTTACAAAATCTTACAATACCCTTTATACGGCAACATAACACATAGATCTACACAAAATGAGGGGATTTCTTAATTTCTGTGATCTCCCCTTTATAGAAGAAAATGACTTAGAGACTTTAAATGCCAAAATGACCCTAGAGAAAGTGAGAAAAGCAGTCCAGAACCTCAAACCTGGTAAGTCACCAGGCCCAGAAGGGTACACCAATTTATATTCTAAAAAATGTATAGACATATTAGGTCCCGCACTTGGTCACTCTAACAGAGTTCTAGAAGGCAAGCAAACACCAGCAGAGCTGAACAGGGAAGATATCGCTCTATTCCCTAAGGAGGGTCGAGATGCCCTAGAACCAAAAAACTACAGGCCAATATCATTACCAAACTGTGATACAAAGATCCTGTCAAAAATAATAGCGGATAGAATGTCATCCTTCTTGCCTAAGTTAATACATAATGACCAAGTAGGCTTTGTCTCCCACAGGCAAGCCTACCACATTAGAAAAGTCATGAACCTACTGTACCACACCAAAGACTCTAAAATTCAAGCCTGTCTTATGGACTTTGACATTGAAAAGGCGTTTGATTCCCTGGAGTGGACTTACCTATACGCCACGCTTGAAAAATTTGGTATTAAAGGCCATTTCATAAATCTCATACACTCATTATACAAATCATCCAGGGCAAGGTTACAAATTCCGGGAGATGAGAGATCCTTAATTAAAATAGAAAGAGGAACAAGACAGGGGTGCCCCCTTTCTCCCCTTCTATTCGCAATAGCAATAGAACCCCTGGCTCAGACAATTAGGGCCAACACTGGGATCACAGGCATAAAAATAGGCCATCACCATTTCAAAACTTGTCTATTTGCAGACGACCGGCTGTGTATGCTCTCAAACCCTACCCAATCGGTCCCAGAGTTGATTCGAACTATGGAGGAGTTTGGTCAGTTTTCTGGCCTTAAACTGAACATAGAGAAGACAGAAGCACTAGCGATTGACTTAACAGCAGTAGAGAAGCAGGGTCTCCAAGAGAAGTTTAATATTAAGTGGGATAAGAACCACATAAACTACCTGGGAATCCGACTAACCCCTAAGCTAGAGGACTTGTACAAAGCCAACCACTCCAAACTTTATAAAACAATAATTAATGACCTGAGTAAATGGACAAAGTATAGGTTATCATGGCTAGGGAGAATAAATACGATAAAAATGAATGTCCTTCCTAGGTTGCGCTACATATTTTGAACACTCCCGATCCCGGTTAAATAAAAAAAAATAGAAAATATTCAAAGGAAAATATTTCAGTTTATCTGGAACCACTCTCCCTCACGCATCACAAAGAAAATTATGTATCTTCATAAGTCAGAGGGGAGACTATCGTGTCCAAACTTAAAATATTACCACAAGGCAGCTCAGTTATCTTTCCTCCCAATAGTACATTCTATAGGGCATCAACCGGCCTGGGTGTATTTAGAGAACCACACTTTAAGGCCCTTAACCTGGGACAAGGTGGCTTGGCTATCAGAATTGCTTCAGAGCCTTAAAAACTCGCCAAACCCCCTAATCAGACACTCGCTATCATACTGGAAATGGGCCAAGAAACACACGGGTTTGTTCCCTGGATCCACCCAAATTACCCCAATTCTTGACCACCCTCAGGCCCCGAAACACATGAGCACAACATCACAACACTGGTGGAGTTCAAGGAAACTAGATAGACTGGGAGACTGGTTAGTAAAGGGCCAGATGCTCACCTATGAGAAACTGAGGGACAAGCATGAGCTACCGCTGTCAGAACAATACAATTACTGTAGGCTGAGGCATTTCACACACTCCCTGACCCAGAAACAGGGGACACCGGTCTTAAATTGGTTCTCCAAAATTTGTAAAGATAAACCTCTATCAAGGGGGATCATTGGGTCGCTTTACAAATATAAAACATTTGTTACTGGTTGAAGCGACACTGGGGGAAGGACCGGAGTGGGGGAGCCCTGGAGACACTTCATAAGCAACCGGCGGCAAAATCGTCCCAGGAAAGGAGAGGTCGCTTATTGAAGCCTGCCCTAGGGTAACCCAAGGGTGATTGCCCAGGTTAGATATTGTAAATAATAAGCTAATACTGCTGGAGGGATGATAGCTAATAGGACTTTGGGGTTTCCTGCAGATATACTCTTTACTATTGTCTGTTTTACCATATTTTAGGTATCTCTTAAATTGCAATCACAGTAAAAAATAAGAAAAATTATTAACCTAAAAAGTAAAAATAAGAAGGACTAGTCAGCTAACTTTCACAAAATGTCTTTATTGTAAATATGTATTTTTGCACAACTGTTATGCAAGACTGTTATGCAATACAACTGTTCAAAAATGCTTTATTTTTCATTACATGCTGTACGCCTTCTGACAATAAAAGAATTTAAATGCAAACATTAGGTATTGTTGCAGCGACCAGAAAAATTGATGTTAGTTTGCCAGGCAGAAAGTGCCCTAAAACACTGTGTCTTGAACCCTAGTTGGTGGCGGATAAGTCACGCAAGTCATCCGGCATTCAGGGATAAAATACAGCAGCGTGTGGACCACTATTAGCTCAAGGCAGCTCATCTATCAGGCCTTTTTTAATCGAATGTATCGCCCACTGTCAGTCCCTTTAGGATCCATCCCTCATTCATCTTAATAAAGGTGAGGTAATCTAGACTTTTTTGACCTAGGCGACTTCTCTTCTCAGTGACAAAACCTCCTGCTGCACTGAAGGTCCTTGAAGCGGGGCAGGACAGAAGTTCTATGGCAAATTGGGATAGCTCAGGCTACAGGGCAAGTGTGCACACCCAGTAGTCAAGGGGTTCATCGCTCCTTATAGTGTCTGTAACGGATCTACTGGCACCCCGACCGGGTACCTCCGTTGATGGACACTTCCTAGCTTGCGCCGAGGACTACAAGCACCGCACCGGACACCACAACCACCACAGACTCCACAACCGCCGTAGCTTAACTGGAGCCGCGCCGTCTTCCTTCCACCCTGCATGAATTCCCAGCATCCAGGATCGTGTGGGGAAGACCTCTCCTCCAACGAGAGTACATCAGGAACAAGGGTTCAGTAGTTACAGCTCCTGGGAGTATGCAAAAGCATAGCAATCCCCAGTATGATATAGCAATCCCCTCCAAGAACGAGACCACGCTCCGTGTTGAGGGTCAAAAAGTGAACTCTCTTACTGGCACACCCAGCCTGGTTTTTATTACAGTCAGGTAAACAGAACACACTCAGGGGAAGGTATAAACAACCAATAACACAATAGTAACGCCCACAGTTTCCCTCCCCTCCTGCTTGGGAGATAATTGAGTTTATTATTGTATCTACTCAATTATCTCCCAGCTAAAACTTACACATTTTTATCCATTTTTATAACTTTATGATTTTACATAGTACATAAATAAATCTTACATTTTTATGAACAACATAAATTGTGGAACAACATATTAAAAAATGGCATGAATCAGACCAGGGGTTCAAAAGTTAGTAAAAGTATCTTTTACCCATAACACACAGACATTTCACAGGCAATACACATCCCTCATAGTTGGCCACACAATACACATAGAGGGACAATAGGTGGGTCACACCTCCCTGAGGCTACCTGGCAACTTTGATTCAATCAGACATGGATTAGATCATCCTTCTTTGTTCTTATGTCTGAGAATGAAAACACTTTATACAATAGACTTCCTTATCTTATGAGGAGTTTCTGTAACAGGATTATCTCCCATGCCAAGGTCTGCACTAGTCTGGGCCAATATTCTGCAGAGCATAAACCAACATACATACAGTATAATAGTAGGATCATATTTTAACCATAATAATCATAAAACAGGGTAAAACAGTGATGGGTTCCGTTACAGTGTCGATATCTTCAGTTAAGGCGAGGTAGTCTGTTACCTGACGGTCGAGTCGTTCTCTGAGGGTGGACCCCGAAGGGCTGTGGCGATGCATAGGACTTAAAAAGCTCCGCATGTCCTCCATCAACAACACGTCTGTAAAGCGTACTCTCCTTGCCGGCGTGGTCGTGGGAGGAGGAGGATTATGTTTACCCCTTCCGCTGTTGGATTGCCGTTGTTCTGTGACATCACCCTTAAACGCTGTGTAAAGCATACTTTTTGATTTATTTTGGAAGTGCTGCATCCTTTCTGACTTGTGGTAATTCGGTAACATTTCAGGCACTTTCTGCTTATACCGGGGGTCTAGTAGCGTGGACACCCAGTACAGGTCGTTCTCCTTTATCCTTTTTATACGAGGGTCCCTCAACAGGCACGACAGCATGAAAGACCCCATTTGCACAAGGTTGGATGCCGAGCTAGTCATGTCCCGTTCTTCGTCCTCAGTGACCTCACTGAAAGTATGTTCTTCCCCCCAGCCACGTCCAACACCCCGGGTACCAGATAGGTGACAACGAGCACCCTGGGATGCCTGTTGTGGTTGATATTCCTCCTCCTCCTCAAAGCCACATCCCTCCTCTGACTCCTCTTCCTCCCAATCCTCTTCCAGCGTTGCCCCAGGTCCAGCAAGTGATGCTGATAAGGCTGTTTCTGGTGGTGATGGTGACCACAACTCTTCCTCTTCACACTCATCTACGGCCTGATCCAGCACTCTTCGCAGGGCACACTCCAGGAAGAAAACAAATGGTATGATGTCGCTGATGGTGCCCTCGGTGCGACTGACCAGGTTTGTCACCTCCTCAAAAGGACGCATAAGCCTACAGGCATTGCGCATGAGCGTCCAGTAACGTGGCAAAAAAATCCCCAGCTCCGTAGTGGCTGTCCTAGTCATACAAATACTCTTTAATGGCCTTTTATTGTTGGAGCAGGCGGTCGAACATTAGGAGTGTTGAATTCCAACGTGTCGGGCTGTCTAAAATCAAGAGCTGCACTGGCATATTGTTTCGCCGCTGGATATCTGTAAAGTGCGTTATGGCCGTGTAGGAACGCCTGAAATGGCCACACACCTTCCTGGCCTGCTTTAGGACGTCCTGTAAGCCTGGGTGCTTATGCACAAAGCATTGTACAATCAGATTACACACATGTGCCACCTTGCCCAAATTCAATGCCGCCAACAAATTTCTTCCGTTGTCACAAACCACTTTGCCGATCTCCAGTTGGTGCGGAGTCAGCCACTGATCCACCTGTGCATTCAGGGCGGACAGGAGTGCTGGTCCGGTGTGACTCTCTGCTTTCAGGGAAGTCAACCCCAAGACGGCGTGATACTGCCGTATCCGGGATGTGGAATAGTACCTGTGGAGCTGGGGGGGTGCCGTTGATGTGGAGCAAGACATGGCAGCAGCAGAAGAGGACCCGGCCGAGGAGGTTATGGAAGAGGATGGAGTAGGAGGAGTAGAGGAGGTGGCAGCAGGCCTGCCTGCAAGTCGTGGCGGTTTCACCAACTCCTCTGCAGAGCCACGTATTCCATGCTTGGCAGCCGTCACCAGGTTTACCCAATGCGCAGTGTAGGTGATATACCTGCCCTGACCATGCTTTGCAGACCAGGTATCAGTGGTCAGATGGACCCTTGTCCCAACACTGTGTGCCAGAGATGCCATTACTTCCTTTTGCACAATTGAGTACAGGTTGGGGATTGCCTTTTGTGCAAAGAAATTTTGGCCAGGTACCTTCCACTGCGGTGTCCCAATAGCTACAAATTTTTTGAATGCCTCAGACTCCCCAAGCTTGTATGGTAAAAGCTGGCAGGCTAAGAGTTCAGACAAGCCAGCTGTCAGTTGCCGGGCAAGGGGGTGAATTTGTGAAATTGGCTTCTTACGCTCAAACATGTCCTTGACAGACACCTGACTGTGGGCAGATGAGCAAGGACTGCTCAGGGCGAGACACGGAGTGGCGGATGGTTGAGAGGGGGCAAGCAGGGCAGCAGTGGTTGATGTGGCTAAAGATGCTGGACCAGGAGGAGGATGGCGGCTTTGACTTTGTGTGCTGCTTGTACTCATGTGTTGATCCCATAGGCGTTTGTGATGTGACAGCATGTGCCTTCGCAAAGAAGTTGTACCTAGGTGGGTGTTGGACTTCCCACAACTCAGTTTCTTTTCGCACAGGTTGCAAATGGCATCGCTGTTGTCACAAGCAGACACACCAAAAAATTGCCACACTGCTGAGCTCTACAATGACGGCATTCTGGTGGTGGCAACAGCATGCCTTGACTGACGTGCTGTCTGGCTGACCCCGGGTGCCGATGCATGCTGTCTGACTGTGCCACTAGCTACTTGCAATGACCTTCCAACTCGTCTCCTCCTCCTCTCTGTCTCCCCATCTGAACTTTCCTCCTGTTCTTCTTCTCTTAAAGTGGGCACCCACGTGACATACACGGATGCATCGTCATTATCAACCTCTTCACTTATATCTGACAACTCAACAAAGGAAGCAGCACCGGGTACAACATCGTCATCATCAGACCGTACGTCCATGTGTGTAATGCTGCCTGACTGGGACATATCCCTGTTATCTACATCCTCTGGCACTAATGTTTGTGCATCACTCATTTCTTCCAATGGATGTGTAAATAACTCTGCTGACGGATCAAGTGAAGCGGCTGTGGTGCTAGTGTTGGTGGTGGCAGCAGGCGGGCGAGTGGTAACTGGAGAGGTGCCCGAAGCTAAGCTGGAGGAGGATGGTGCGTCTAGGTTCCGAACGGAAGCTGTAGAAGATTGGGTGTCCTATGTTAGCCGGTCAACCATGTCCTCAGAACTTTTCAAGTTCAGGGTACGTACCTCTGAAAAACGGGCATTTATCTAGGGCCAAAGGGAATCACAGCACCACGACCACGACGGCCCCTGCGGCGTGGCCTGCCTCTGCCTGTAATTTTTTTTCCGATTAGTGGTACTATGCGTGCAAGCTACTGTGACACCAGATATGAGTGTCACTGTGCACTGGCAAAAGTTGGCAGAGTAGGCGCTGTAGGCCTCACACACACGCCTGTAGGCAGGCAACTGATATTCAATCGATTACAGTAAAAAAAGGGTTATTTTATTTCACTGTACATTAAGTTGCACCAGATATGAGTGTCACTGTGCACTGGCAAAAGTTGGCAGAGTAGACGCTGTGGGCCTCACAAACACGCCTGTAGGCAGGCAACTGATATTCAATCGATTACAGAAAAAAAGGGTTCTTTTATTTCACTGTACACTAGGTTGCACCAGATATGAGTGTCACTGTGCACTGGCAAAAGTTGGCAGAGTAGGCGCTGTAGGCCTCACACACACGCCTGTAGGCAAGCAACTGATATTCAATCGATTACAGTAAAAAAAGTGTTGTTTTATTTCACTGAGTACAATATAAGCTGTGAGGATGACACAGGCAGGCAACTGAAATTAGATTACAGGAAAAAAATGGTTGTTTTCAATGTATGGTACACCACCAGGTATGAGTAGTAGTGAAAATAAGCACAATATAAGCTGTTAGGTGTCAGCCTGTCACACACACACGCTGACAGGCAGGCATATGCAATTAGATTACACAGAAAAAAATTATAAAATAAAATAAATGATGTTCTAGCCCTAAAAAGGGCTTTTTGGGTTGCTGTCCTTGCAGCAGATATCAGATGAGTCCTTCAGGTCTGTAGTAGAAGCTAAATACACACAGCCTTATTAAATTGTGATTCAGTAAATTTAAAAGAGCTCTATTTAAGCACACAGCATATTTTATTTACAGAAGTTTTTAGTTAGTGAAGACCTTGCTTTTGGATAGAAGTTCACTAACTAAAAACGTTGGAAAAAAGAATATGCTGTGTGCTTAAATAGAGCCATTTTAAATTTACTGAATTTAATAAGGCTGTAAATCTCCAGCAGCTACACTATCTGTCCTCTCACAACGAATGCAGCTTCAGAATGATTCTAAAATGTATGCTGTCCTTCAGATGGAAGGCTCTGGAAGGGAGTGTATGCTGCTGATTGGCTGGAATGTGTCTGCTGACTGTGAGGTGCAGGGTCAAAGTTTCCTCAATGCTAAAGAATTGGGGGCAGGCCGAAAAGCGCGTGTGTCCGCCGTCTGATGCGAGCGCGAAAGAGCCAAAATCGCTGCGAATAGTCCGCGGGCGAACTGTCCGCGACATCTCTAGTCTAGACTAAATAAATAATAGTATTCTGCATTTAGAATCTTGTGTGTATAGATGTTATATTTTTGTTTTACTCTGTATAGGATATACAAGCTCGAGTATTTGTGTTTTATTGTTGTGTTTCTGTACTGTAAACTTTCTATTCTTTGTCTTTTTGAAAATCATTAAAAAGAAACAAAACAAAAAAAAGAATTGCCCCGTCACCTCCCCCAATCCCAGATAATTCTCACCCAGCCCCAGAGAATTGCCCCCCAGCCCAGAGAATTGACCCCAAACTCCAGATAATTGCCCCACATCCCCTTAGAATTGCCCAATGACCATCCCTAGCCCCAGATAATAGCCCTCATCCCCAGAGAATTGCCCCATAGCCCCAGAGAATTGCCCCACGGCCCCCTGAGAATTGCTCCATGACCTCCCCCAACCACAGTGAATTGACCCCAGCCCAAGAGAATTGCACCGTGAACTCCCCCAACCCCAGATAATTGCCACCTAGCCCCAGAGAATTGCCCCCTACCCCAGAGGATTGCCTCCCCTAGTCACAGATAATTGCTCCACAGCTCCTTAGAATTGCCCAATGACCTCCCCTAGTCCCAGATAATAGCCCCCATGGCCCAGAGAATTGCCCCGTGACCTCCCCCAACCCTTGATAATTGCCACGAAACCCCGGGAAATTGCCCCCCAGCCACAGACAATAGCCCCCAAACCCAGATAATTACCTTACAGCCAAATAGAATTGCCCATTGACCTACCCCAACACCAGATAATTGCCCCCAAATCCCAGAGAATTGCCTCACAGCCTCAGAAAATTGCCCCGTGACCTGCCCCAACCCCAGTGAATTGCCCCCAATGAAAGAGAATTGCCCCCAACCCCAGATAATTGCCCCACAGCCCAAAATAATTGCCCAATGACCTCCCCCAGCCCCAGAGAATTGCCCCTCAGCCCCAGAGAATTTCCCCATGGCCCCAGAGAATAGCCCCCTAGCCCCAGAGAATTGCCTCTGAACCCCAGACAATTGCCCCAGCCCCCTAGAATTGCCCAATGACCTCCCACAGCCCAAGATAATAGCCCCACAGCCCCAGAGAATTGCCCTGTGACCTCTCTTAGGCCCAGAGAATTGCCCCCAACCCCAGATAATTACCCAACAGACCAAAAGAATTGCCCAATGACCTCCCAAGCCCCAGAGAATTGCCCTCCAGTGATAGAGAATTGCCCCAAGGCCCCAGAGAATCGCCCCCAATTCCAGAGAATTGCCCCCAACCCCAGAGAATTGCTCCCCACCCCACATAATTGCCCCACAGCCCCATAGAATTGCCCCACCACCACCCCCAACCCCAGAAATTGCCCCCAGCCCCAGAGAATTGAGCCCCAACTCCATAAAAATGCCCCACAGCCCCTTAGAATTGCCCAATGACCTTCCCTAGCCCCAGATAATAGCCCTCAACCCCAGAGAATTGCCCCACAGCCCCAGCGAATTGCTCCATGATCTCCCCCAACCACAGTGAATTGCCCCCAGCCCCAGAGAATTGCCCGTGACCTCCCACAACCCGAAATAATTGCCACCTAGCCCCAGAGAATTGCCCCCTAGCCGCAGAGGATTGCCTCCGCTAGACACAAATAATTGCCCCACAGCCCCAGAGAATTGCCCAAGCCCCAGTAATTTGCCCCACAGCCCAGAGAATTGCCCCGTGACCTCCCCCAACCCCAGATAATTGCCACCGAACCCCAGAGAATTGCCCCCCAGCACTAGAGAATAGCCCCCAACCACAGATATTTACACCACAGCCAAAGAGAATTGCCCTGTGACCTCCCCCAAACCTAGTGAATTGCCCCAACGCAAGATAATTGCCCCACATAATTGCCCCACAGCCCCAGATAATTGCCCCATGACTGCCCCAACCCCAGATAATTGCCACTTAGCCCCAGAGAATTTCCCAACAACCCCAGATAATTGCCCCACAACCTCATAGAATTCCCCAATGACCTCCCCCAGCCCTAGAGAATTGCCCCCCAGCCCCACATAATTTCCCCATGGCCCCAGAGAATTGCCCCCTAGCCCCAGAGAATTGCCTCCTAACCCAGATAATTGCCCCCCAGCCCCACAGAATTGACCCCCAGCCCCATACCTCCCCAACCCCAGATAATTGCCACCCAACCCATGAGGATTTTCCCCTAGCCCCCTAGCCCCAGAGAATTGCCTCCCAACCCAGATAATTGCCCCCAGCCACAGAGAATTTACTCATGACCTCCCACAGCCCCAGAGAATTGCCCCGTGACCTCGCCCAACCTCAGTGAATTGCCCCCCAACCCAAGAGAATTGCTACCCAACCCCAGATAATTGCCCCACATAATTGCCCCATCGCCCCAGATAATTGTCCCATAGTCCCAGATAATTGCCCCACAACCCCATAGAATTGCCCAATGACCTCCCCCAGCCCCAGAGAATTGCCCCCCAACCCCAGATAATTACCCAACAGACCAATTGAATTGCCCAATGACCTCCCCAGCCCCAGAGAATTGCCCTCCAGCGATAGAGAATTGCCCCAGAGAATTGCCTCCCAGCTCCAGAGAATTGCCCCCAACCCCAGAGAATTGCCCCCCAACCCCACATAATTACCCCAGAGAATTGCCCCGTGACCTCCCCCAACCCCAAAGAATTGCCACCGAACCCCAGAGAATTGCCCCCAGCACTAGAGAATAGCCCCAACCCCAGATAATTACACCACAGCCAAAGAGAATTGCCCTGTGACCTCCCCCAACCCCAGTGAATTGCCCCCAATGCAAGATAATTGCCCCAACCCAGGTAATTACCCCACATAATTGCCCCACGGCCCCAGATATTGCCTCAAAGCCCCAGATAATTGCCCAATGACTACCCCAACCCCAGATAATTACCACCCAGCCCCAGAGAATTTCCCAACAACCACAGATAATTGCCCAATGACTACCCCAACCCCAGATAATTACCACCCAGCCCCAGAGAATTTCCCAACAACCACAGATAATTGCCTCTACAGCCTTAGAAAATTGCCCCCCAGAATTTCCCCAGGGCCCCAGAGAATTGCCTCCTAGCCCCAGAGAATTGCCTCCCAACCCAGATAATTGCCCCCCAGCCCCAAAGAATTGACTCATGACCTCCCACAGCACCAGAGAATTGCCCCCCAGCCCCCTCACCTCCCCAACCCCAGATAATTGCCACCCAACCCATGAGGATTTTCCCCTAGCCCCCTAGCCCCAGAGAATTGCCTCCCAACCCAGATAATTGCCCCCAGCCACAGAGAATTTACTCATGACCTCCCACAGCCCCAGAGAATTGCCCCGTGACCTCGCCCAACCTCAGTGAATTGCCCCCCAACCCAAGAGAATTGCTACCCAACCCCAGATAATTGCCCCACATAATTGCCCCATAGCCCCAGATAATTGTCCCATAGTCCCAGATAATTGCCCCACAACCCCATAGAATTGCCCAATGACCTCCCCCAGCCCCAGAGAATTGCCCCCCAACCCCAGATAATTACCCAACAGACCAATTGAATTGCCCAATGACCTCCCCAGCCCCAGAGAATTGCCCTCCAGCGATAGAGAATTGCCCCAGAGAATTGCCCCCCAGCTCCAGAGAATTGCCCCCAACCCCAGAGAATTGCCCCCCAACCCCACATAATTACCCCAGAGAATTGCCCCGTGACCTCCCCCAACCCCAAAGAATTGCCACCGAACCCCAGAGAATTGCCCCCAGCACTAGAGAATAGCCCCAACCCCAGATAATTACACCACAGCCAAAGAGAATTGCCCTGTGACCTCCCCCAACCCCAGTGAATTGCCCCCAATGCAAGATAATTGCCCCAACCCAGGTAATTACCCCACATAATTGCCCCACAGCCCCAGATATTGCCTCAAAGCCCCAGATAATTGCCCAATGACTACCCCAACCCCAGATAATTACCACCCAGCCCCAGAGAATTTCCCAACAACCACAGATAATTGCCTCTACAGCCTTAGAAAATTGCCCCCCAGAATTTCCCCAGGGCCCCAGAGAATTGCCCCCTAGCCCCAGAGAATTGCCTCCCAACCCAGATAATTGCCCCCCAGCCCCAAAGAATTGACTCATGACCTCCCACAGCACCAGAGAATTGCCCCCCAGCCCCCTCACCTCCCCAACTACAGATAATTGCCACCAAACCCAAGAGAATTGCCTCCCAACCCCAGATAATTGCCCCACAGCCCCTTAAAATTGCTCAATGACCTTCTCTAGCCCCAGATTATAGCCCTCAACCACAGAGAATTACCCCACAGCCACAGATAAATACTCCCCGGACCCTAAAAATTGCCCCACGGCCCCAGAGAACTGCCCTGTGACCTCCCCCAACCCCAGATAATTGTCACCCAGCCCCAGAGAATTGCCCCACAGCCCATTAGAATTGCCTAATGACCTCCCCTAGCCCCAGATAATAGCCCCCACAGCCCCAGAGAATTGCCCAGTGACCTCCAGCAACCCCAGATAATTGCCACCCAACCCCAGTGAATTGACCCCCAGCCCCAGAGAATTACTCCCCCAACCCCAGATAATTGTCACCCAGCCCCAGAGAATTGCCCCACAGCCCATTAGAATTGCCCAATGACCTCCCCTAGCCCCAGATAATAGCCCCCACAGCCCCAGAGAATTGTCCAGTGACCTCCCCCAACCCCAGATAATTGCCACCCAACCCCAGCCCCAGAGAATTACTCCCCGAACCCAGAAAATTGCCCCCCAGCCCCAGAGAATTGCCCCCAACCCCCAGAGAATTGCTCTGTGACCTCCCCCAACCTCAGATAATTGTCACCCAGCCCCAGAGAATTGCCCCACAGCCCATTAGAATTGCCTAATGACCTCCCCTAGCCCCAGATAATAGCCCCCACAGCCCCAGAGAATTGACCAGTGACCTCCCGCAACCCCAGATAATTGCCACCCAACCCCAGTGAATTGACCCCCAGCCCCAGAGAATTACTCCCCCAACCCCAGATATTTGTCACCCAGCCCCAGAGAATTGCCCCACAGCCCATTAGAATGGCCCAATGACCTCCCCTAGCCCCCGATAATAGCCCCCACAGCCCCAGAGAATTGCCCAGTGACCTCCCCCAACCCCAGATAATTGCCACCCAACCCCAGTGAATTGACCCCCAGCCGCAGAGAATTACTCCCCAAACCCAGAAAATTGCTTTCCCAGTCCCAGAGAATTGCCCTCAACTCCAGATAATTGCCCCATAGAATTGACCCATGACCTCCCGCAACCCCAGATAATTGCCACCCAGCCCCAGATAATTTGCCCCTAGCTCTAGATAATTGCCCACAGCATCTTAGAATTACCCAATGACCTCCCCTAGCCGCAGATAATAGCCCCCACTGCCCCAGAGAATTGCCCTCCGTGACCTCCCCTAACCCTCGATATTGCCCCCCAGCCCCATAAAATAGCCCCCAACCCCAGATAATTACCCCACAGTTAAATAGAATTGCCCAATGACCTCCCCCAGCCCCAGGTAATTGCCCCCAACCCCAGAGAATTGCACTACAGCCCCAAAGAATTGCTCCCCTGCCCCAGAGAATTGCCCCATGACCTACCCCAACCTCAGTGAACTGCCCCCAACCCCAGAGAATTGCCCCCCTACCTAAGATAATTGCCCCACATAATTGCCCCACACCCCCAGATAATTGCCCCATAGTCCCAGATAATTGCCACCCAGCCCCAGAGAATTTCCCAACAACCCAGATAATTGCCCCACAGGATTGCCCATTGACCTCCCCCAGCCCTAGAGAATTGCCCCCAGCCCCAGAGAATTTCCCCATGGCACCAGAGAATTGCCACCTAGCACCAGAGAATTGCCTCCGAACCCCAGATAATTGCCCCAGCCCCTTTGAATTGCCCAATGACCTCCCACAGCAAATGATAATTGCCCCCAACCCCAGATAATTATCCAACAGGATAATAGAATTGCCCAACGACCTCTCCAGCCCCAGAGAATTGCCCCACGGCCCCAGAGAATTGCCACCCAGCTCCAGAGAATTGCCCTGACCCCAGAGAATTGCCCCCCAACCCCACATAATTGCCCCACAGCCCCTTAGAACTGCCCCATCGCCTCCCCCAACCCTAGAAATTGCCCCTCAGCCCAGAGAATTGTCCCCCAACTCCAGATAATTGCCCCACAGCCACTTAGAATTGCCCAATGATCTTCCCTAGCCCCAGACAATAGCCCTCAACCCTAGAGAATGGCCCCACAGCCCCAGAGAATTGCTCCCCGGCCCCAGAAAATTTCCCCACATCCCCAGAAAATTGCTCCGTGACCTCCCCCAACCGCAATGAATTGCCCCACAGCTCCTTAGAATTGCCCAATGACCTTCCATAGCCCCAGATAATAGCCCCCACAGCCCCAGAGAATTGCTCCCAGGCCCAGAAATTTGCCCCACAGCCCAGAGAATTGCCCTGTGACCTCCCCCAACCCCAAATAATTGCCACCGAACCCCAGAGAATTGCCCCCAGCACTAGAGAATAGCCCCCAACCCCAGATAATTACCCCACAGCCAAATAGGATTGCCCAATGACCTCCCCCAGCCCCAGATAATTGCCCACCAACCCTAGAGAATTGCCCCACAGCCCCAAAGAATTGCCCCCCAGTCCAAGAGAATTGCACTGTGACCTCCCCAAACCCCAGATAATTGCCACCCAACCCCAGTGAATTGACCCCCAGCCCCAGAGAATTACTCCCCGGCCCCAGAAAATTGGCCCCCAGTCCCAGAGAATTGCCCTCAACCCCAGATAATTGCCCCATAGAATTGACCCGTGACCTCCCGCAACCCCAGATAATTGCCACCCAGCACCTTTGAATTACCCAATGATCTTCCCTAGCCCCAGACAAGCTATTGTCTAGAGAATTGCCCCACAGCCCCAGAGAATTGCCCTCAACCCCAGATAATTGCCCCATAGAATTAACCCGTGACCTCCCGCAACCCCAGATAACTGCCACCCAGCCCCAGAGAATTGGCCCCTAGCCCCAGATAAGTGCCCCACAGCACCTTAGAATTACCCAATGACCTCCCCTAGCCCCAGATAATAGCCCCCACTGTGCCAGAGAATTGCCCACCAGCCCCAGAAAATTGCCCAACGGCTGAGAGAATTGCCCCGTGACCTACCCCAACCCTAGATATTTGCCACCGAACCCCAGAGAATTGCTCCCTAGCCCTAGAAAATAGCCCCCAACCCCAGATAATTACCCCACAGCCAAATAGAATTGCCCAATGACCTCCCCCAGCCCCAGGTAGTTGCCCCCTAACCCCAGAGAATTGCCCTACAGCCCCAAAGAATTGCTCCCCTACCCCAGAGAATTGCCCCTAGCCCCAGATTATAGCCTCCACAGCCACAGAGAATTGCCCATAGCCCCAGAAATTTGCCCCACAGCCCAGAGAATTGCCCCTTGACCTCCCCAACCCCAAATAATTGCCACTGAACCCCAGAGAATTGCCCCCAGCCCTAGAAAATAGCCCCCAACCCCAGATAATTACCCCCCAACCCTAGAGAATTGCCCCCCAGCCCAAGAGAATTGCCCTGTGACCTCCCCCAACCCCAGATAATTGCCACCCAACCCCAGTGAATTGCCCCCAATGTAAGATAATTGCCCCCCAACCCCAGATAATTGCCTCCCAGCCCAAGAGAATTGCCCTGTGACCTCCCCCAACCCCAGATAATTGCCCCAATGCAAGATAATTGCCCCCAACCCCAGATAATTGCCCCACATAATAGCCCCACAGCCCCAGATAATTGCACCAAAGCCCCAGATAATTGCCCTTTGACCTCCCCCAACCCCAGATAATTGCCACCCAACCCCAGTGAATTGCCCCCAATGCAAGATAATTGCCCCCCAACCCCAGATAATTGCCCCACATAATAGCCCCACAGCCCCAGATAATTGTACCAAAGCCCCAGATAATTGCCCTGTGACCTCCCCCAACCCCAGATAATTGCCACCCAACCCCAGTGAATTGACCCCCAGCCCCAGAGAATTGCCCCCCAGCCCCAGAGAATTGCCCCCCAGCCCCAGAGAATTGCCTCCCAGCCCCAGATAATTGACCTGTGACCTTCCCCAACCCAAGAGAATTGCCCCCAACCTCCCCCAACCCTAGTGAATTGCCCCCAGATAATTGCTCACTCACAGTCGCACAGACACACTCACTCACTCTCTCAGACACACACTCTCACACACAGACATACACACTCACTCACACACACAAACACAGGCACAAACACTCACACAGTCACAAATACTCTATGACAGACATACACACTCACAGGCACACTCACTCACACAGACACACTCACAGACACTCCCACTCAGACACACACACTCACAAGGCACACTCACACTCTCTCAGACACTCACATAGACATACACACTCAAACACAGACACACACTCTGACTCACAAAGACAGACTCACACAAACATTCACACAGACATACACACTCACCCTCTCACACACACTCACCCTGTCATATCACACACACTGAGCCTGTCACACACTCACCCTATTACACACTCACTTTGGGTTGAGGTGTGTTGCACATAGGATGGACAGCCTGTGAGCTGATCAGCTCTCTCCGTGGCTCTTCCATGTGCTGGAGGCTTGTTCCTGCACTGATCCTGCCGCCCTAGCAGGCTGTTAACTCCCTGCTTCCCAGTGCCTGAAAAGCCTGTAAGCTGCACATGAAAGATTGGTGTACCCGTCATGGCAGCTTACAGCAGCTACCGCAGAAGCTGCAGAGGCTGTTGTGGGTGTAAACATCACCCCCAGCACATTTTTTATTTTAATGCAAAAACTTTTGCTTGGTGCGTTATCATTGCATTCTATAAGATGCATTCATAACCTACCTCACTCTAATATGCCTTTAACTACCCTGAAAAAAATGGATGAATGGGACCAGCAGTTTAGCTAAAGAGAGCAGGTTCTTGAGCACACTCAGGGATCATTATCTGGCCCAGGTTATACAAGAGCCTACTAGAAATGAGGCTCTCTTGGATTTAGTCATCACAAATAATATTGATATGGTATCAAACGTTGAAATAGGGCAATCTTTGGGAAACAGTGCTCACAACACAGTGTCATTTGAGATTGAATTAAAAAAACAAAACTGTAAGTGGCCAACAAAAATTCTTTATTTGAAAAGGGCAGATTTTAAAGGTTTAAGGGCAGCAATACAAAGTTTAGACTGGGACGAAGATCTGACAGATAAAAATACTGAACATAAATGGACTACGTTCAAATCCTTACTAAATATACATATGGAAATCACAAAAGAAGGAGTAAATCATAACCCATGTGGCTTAACAATGACTTAATAGTGAAAATGAGGAGTAAAATACAGGCATTTAAATTATACAAAAAAAGAGGGGACAGAGACTTTATGTCAACAAGGAAGAGCTATTAGACTGGCTATAATAAAAAAAAGGAAAAGTTAGTTGCAAAGGAGAGTAAGACTAACCCTAAAATATTTTTTAAATATACTAATGGGAAGAAGGTCAGGAAGGAAGCTATAGGAACATTACAATGTGAAACAAGCTGTCTGACAATTGGTGACCAAGAAAAGACATATAGTGCCTTGCAAAAGTATTCACCCCCTGACTTTTTACCTATTCTGTTACATTACAGCCTTAAGTTCAATGTTTTGTTAATCTGAATTGTATGTAATGGACCAGAACACAATAGTCTAAATTGGTGAAGTGAAATGAGAAAAATATATACATAAAACTTTTTTTTAGAAATAGAAAACAGAAAATTGGCATGTGCGTATGTATTCACCTCCTTTGTTATGAAGCCCATAAAAAAGCTCTGGTGCAACCAATTACCTTCAGTAGTCACATAACTAGTGAAATGATGTCCACCTGTGTGCAATCTAAGTGTCACATGATCTGTCATTACATATATACACCTTTTTTTAAAGGCCCCAGAAGCTGCAACACCTAAGCAAGAGACATCACCAACCAAACACTGCAATGAAGACCAAGGAACTCTCCAAACAAGTAGGAGACAAGGTTGTTGAGAAGTACAAGTCATGGTTAGGTTATAAAAAAATATCCAACTCTTTGATGATCCCCAAGAGCACCATCAAATCTATCATACCCAAATGGAAAGAACATGGCACAACAGCAAACCTGCCAAGGGACGGACGCCCACCAAAACTCACGGACTGGGCAAGGAGGGCATTAATCAGAGAGGCAGCACAGAGACCTAAGGTAACCCTGGAGGAGCTGCAGAGTTACCACATTATCTGTACATAAAACAACGACAAGCTGTACGCTCCGTAGAGTTGGGCTTTATGGCAGAGTGGCCAGAAGAAAGCCGTTACTTTCAGCAAAAAACAAAATGGCACATTTTGAGTTTGCGAAAAGGCATGTACGTGGGAGACTCCCAAAATGTATGGAGGAAGCTACTTTGGTCTGATGAGACTAAAATTTTACTTTTCGGCCATCAAAGAAAACGCTATGTCTGGCGCAAACCCAACACATCACATCACCCAAAGAACACCATCCCCACAGTGAAACATGGTGGTGGCAGCATCATGCTGTGGGGATGTTTTTCAGCAGCAGGGACTGGGAAACTGGTCAGAGTTGAGGGAAAGATGGATGGTGCTAAATACAGGGATATTCTTGAGCAAAACCTGTACCACTCTGTGCGTGATTTGAGGCTAGGACAGAGGTTCACCTTGCAGCAGGACAAGTACCCCAAACACACTGCTAAAGCAAAAAAAAAAAAGTAAATATGTTGGAATGGCCTAGACAAAGCACAGACCTCAATCCAATAGAACATCTGTGGTCAGACTTAAAGATTGCTGTTCACAAGCGCAAACCATCCAACTTAAAGTAGCTGGAGCAGTTTTGCAAGAAGGAATGGGCAAAAATCCCAGTGGTAAGATGTGGCAAGCTCATAGAGACTTATCCAAAGTGACTTGGAGCTGTGATTGCCGCAAATGGTGGCTCTACAAAGTATTGACTCTAGGGCGGTGAATAGTTATGCACATTGACTTTTTCCGTTATTTTGTCCTATTTGTTGTTTGCTTCACAAAAAAAAACAAAAAAAAACATATTCAAAGTTGTGGGTATTTTCCGCAAATTAAATGATGCAAATCCTCAAACAATCCATGTTAATTCCAGGATGTAAGGCACCAAAATACGAAAAATGCCAAGGAGGGTGAATACTTTTGAAAGGCACAAAACCAGGCTACACTATCATCATCAAATAATTGGTTATCCCAGGAAGAAATCCAAAAGTGGTTGGAAAAAATAAATGTTAATAAAGACCCAGGTTCTGATGGAATACATCCAAGGCTACTGAGGGAACTGGGCTCTGTAATAGGCAAACCATTATATCTAATTTTTCAAGATTCACTTAACACAGGGTCTCTACCAGATGACTGGAGAAAAGCACAGGTGATACCTATATTTAAGAAGGGAGAAAGAGCAAATCCAGGAAATTATAGACCCGTAAGTCTCATTTCTGTAGTGGGAAAGTTTTTAGAAGGGCTAATAAAGAATGTCTATTTAAAAAAGATTAATAGAAAGAATCAACACAGATTTATGAGGGATAGGTCCCGTCAAACAAACCTAATTAGTTTCTATGAAGAGGTTAGGAACTTGGATCAAGGCAACTCAGTGGATGTAGCCTTTTTCAGATTTTGCAAAGGCTTTTGATACAGTGCCACATGGGACACTATTGAGCAAACTAAGGGATACAGGAATTGCAGTACATATCTGCTCATGTATTGAGAGCTGGCTAAAAGACAGGAATCAAAGGGTTATTGTAAATGGAACATACTTAGATTGGACTAATGTGGTAGGTGCAGTTCCTCTGGGTTCAATATTGGGTCTTCTCCTTTTTAGCATATGTATTAATGACTTAGAAGTAGGATTGGAAAGTATTGTCTCCATTTTTGCTGATTACACTAAGTTGTGCAAGGTAATTGTTATGATTTCAGCTTTGGGGGACTACGCTCACACCAATTCTCTCTCTCTCTACGGGTCATAACTTTTTGTTCAGATCTCGACACCAGCAGACACTTCACATGACAGCATAATTTCTGAAGAGACAGGCACCTTCAGACACCTTTTCTGAGGATCTAAGAATCACACACCATGTACCTTTGATTAGTACAAGCGGGCCCCTACACCACCTTTGTTTAATGTGTCCAAAATCAGACTGGCACTTCTTTAGTGTTAGAGATAAATTAAAAAAACAGAAAGATGACACAAAACACCACAGACTTCCCCCAAGTTCTAGCCCATCCTCCTGGGCAAATAGCTTGCTATCCCCCCTCCATGACTAAAGCCAGAGACTACACAAGTGGCCGTTTGCAGGGCCATATAAATTCTTTAGACTGTTTAACCATTTGTATATCCCAGATATGACTCTTAAGCAAGTTGTTAGTATCTTCTGACCGATGAACCCCAAAGAGTCCAGTGGGCCCTTCTGTTCTGTTCAGCTAGTTTTCGCCATCCTAGTGTTGCCTAAGAATTCGTCCTGCTGGACAGATTTCTAGCCACACTGATCTCACTTGTGCGAGTGATAGAGTTGAAATTGCCTCACAGTCCACATTTCTTCCAATTCCAATGGGCACACAATTTTGGGCATAGCCTTCATGGCTCAATTGCCATCCACCTTCCCCAGGCCATGGCACACCGCTTCCCTCCCCATCCATTGGGGAAAACAATTTATTTGGGCAGCTGCATCTAAAACAGTCCTTGGGCCTATTAGTTCACCCAGTCCAACAGGTCCCAGGGTGGTACCCAGTCCAGGTGACAGTTCCCAAGGTCCCATGGCTAGCCCTCTGACAGTTTTTATCAGCTGAAGCTCCCTCAGGTCCACAGTCCATTATAGCCTTTCCCAAGGGCCAGTGAGCATAGATACTCCCACTCAGACTGTTTGCTAGGTCTGGGACCTGCCAACAGTCCTCTGTGCCAGGGTAATCAATACAGTCCAAGGGTGCCATTGCCATCCCACAAACTAGGGCTCATGCACTATTCTGCCCCACTGCATGGATAAAACACTCCCCTCGGGCACCGAGAAAAACAGTAATTCCAAGGGGGAATGTACTGGACGGATCTGGAAGCTGGCACCCAATGTTGTGGTCTGCTCTAAAGGCTCCAAATCTCTATGTTGTATCTGGATCAGTATTTCACATCCCCCTCTCTCTGGAACCATCGCCTGGGCACAGCACTCACCCCCCTTGGGATCTTTGGTCACTGTGTTCCCTGGCAGGACCTCACAGCTCTCATCCAGATTTCCCCTTTGGCCATCAGTTTGACAGACATTCTTTGTCTTCTCAACTGCCTTGTTATTAGCAATTGTGCCCCAGCCATTTGGGTATTGCTGACCCCCTTGGTCTGACAACAGTCCCAAGGTTATTCTCTGTATTCGCCCCTGTATCCATGGCTGGTTCCTGGACTGTAGTTATCCACGGGAATCCCATGCTAGGTTTACAATCCATCTCTGGTTCCTTCCAGAACTCTCCCAGGCCCTCCATCTGGCCTGCTATTCCTGTCTGAGACTCAGACTCCACTGCTTTTGAGATGTACCCATAATGTATGGTACCATCCTCATCTGTCCCAGTTGTAGCAAAAATTAACTGGGCCTACCCCTTTCTTACCTCCATATAGGTATAGCCCTGGTCAGAGTCCATAATTTCCTCTCCCCAGACCTCTGGTAACCAGTCCTCTTCCTCCCTGTCCGTCTGACAGGGTTCCTCCCAACTGGATGGCCAAATCCGCTCCATGGATGCCTCATCCAGCAATTCAACATACTCCAGCAAATTAGCCTCCGGGGACCATGGTTCTAGTCCCAGACCTTGACAGCTTTTAAGAAACAAGGTATTTTGCCTACTTACAGTCCCCATGCCACATTCAGGATCACCATAGACGATCTCCCAGAGCCCATCTATTAGCTCCAATCGAACATAGAGATCCTCTCCAAGGGCACCAACAGGCCATATCCTGGCATGATACTGTTTCTCCAAGGCAATCTCTTTCCATACCAGTTTCTTCAGCTAGCCTGACCACTCATGGCCCTGCCACAATCCCATCCATTGCTTTAGAAGGGCCATTCCTCTGCAGTCCTTTGCCTCTGTCACCTGGCTCTCTTTCTCTCTGTCTTTGTAAGTAGCCCTCCTGGGAGCTGGTAAAAAGCTTGAGATCTCCCACCGATGCCACCAGCTGTTACGCCCACCAGATTTGGGGGACTACGCTCACCCATATTCTCTCTCTCTCTACGGGTCGTAACTTTTTGTTCAGATCTCGACACCAGCAGACACTTCAGATGACAGCATAATTTCTAAAGAGACAGGCACCTTCAGACCCATTTTCTTAGGATCTAAGAATCACACACCATGTGTCTTTGATTAGTACAAGCAGACTCCGACACCACCTTTGTTTAGTGTGTCCAAAATCAGACTGGCACTTTTTTATATATCTCTGTAACAATAAAGAACAGAAAGATTACACAAAACACCACAGACTTCCCCCCAGTTCTAGCCCATACTCCATGACTAAAGCCAGGGCCTTCACACGTGGCCGATCGCAGGGCCATATAAATTATTTGGAATTTTTAACCATTTGTATATCACAGATATGACTGTTAAGCAAGTTGTTAGTACCTTCTGACCACACATATAATAACTGATGGACCCCAAACAGTCCTGTGGGCCCTTCTGTTCATAACAGTAATTAAATCAGATAATTATGTACTTTCCCTCCAAAGGGATTTGCATAAATTAGAGGAATGGGCTACTACATGGCAGATGAGATTTAATGTGAATAAATGTAAAGTTATGCATCTGGGAAGGAAAAATAGCCATGCAATTTATAATCTTAATGGAGCAAATCTAGGGGTATCAGTTATTGAAAGTGATTTAGGAGTGCTTATGGACAGCCACCCAAGTAACAGTTCTCAATGCCAAGCAGCATCTGCAAAGGCAAGTAAGATAGCATGGATTAAGAAGGGTATAGAAGCAGGGAAAACAAATATAATTCTGCCACTATACAGATCTCTAGTACGCCCTCATTTGGAATATGGAGTACAATTTTGGGCAGCACTAAATAAAATGGAAATTTTGGAGCTGGAAAAAGTGCACACAAGGGCAACAAAACTAATAAAGGGAATCAAGGGGCTAAGTTATGAAGAAAGACTAACCAAATTAAATGTATTTTCTCTAGAAAAAAAGGCATGTAAGAGGGGATATGATTACCTTATATACAGTAAATATATCCAGGGTCAATACAAGGCTATGTCAAGTGAACTTTTTGTGCCAAGAGTTGCACTTGATGGTCTAAAAGTCTTTATTCAACCTAAATTACTATGTAACTCTGCAATTGTAGGCATTAATTGAACCCGGAGAAGGACTAAATCTAAAAAAGTTTGCACCTGGGGTTGAAAGAAAACAAGCAAATCAATCAGACCATTCAAGAACAAAACCATACCTTAAAAACCTTAAAAGACCAAGTGGAACAATATAGGCCCTAAACATACCTTAAAAGCCCCAACCGCACCTTAAAAACCTTAAATAACCAAGTGTGACCATATAGACCCCAACCGCACCTTAAAAACCTTAAATAACCAAGTGTGACCATTTAGGCCCCAACCGCACCTTAAAAACCTTAAATAACCAAGTGTGACCATATAGGCCCCAACCGCACCTTAAAAACCTTAAATAACAAAGTGTGACCATATAGGCCCCAACCGCACCTTAAAAACCTCAAATAAGATCTTGGGGCTTGGCCTGCACAGTGAGTACGGCAGAGAATAGCAGGACAGTAAATTAGTGTGGAGGGACATCCTAACACTAAGGGGCTGCAGGGGACTGAGACCCACTACTCTACACCCTCCCCTGGGAGATAATAAGACCCTGCTCACCTCCAGAGGGAAAGGGGAAAAGCCTGTTTGCATGATATCCCTGCCAGACGTTTTTAAAGGGCCAGTACCACATAAAAGGGCCTTTGGAAGTGAGCTTAAAGAACTTTTCCTCAAATGTTTTATTTTCTCCAGCAGCAGCATAACCGGCAACTGAAACTGCCTCTGTCCTGATCCCTTTAAACTCCAACCCAGCACTGTCACCTAGGGTCCGTTCACACTTATTGCAGCAGCATTATAGAGACTGAGGTGAAAGAGACTTCAAAGCCACCTTTTGCCTTACCTCTTTCACTGCAGCTAATAACAGAACATTACAACTTGAAAATTCATACAAACTACAGAGCTGCAACCCAAAATCACTGGGATCGAGCTGGAAAGGGAACAAGAAGTGCCGGCACTAGCTTCTCAAAAAGCACAGATAAATCTAGGGGCATCGACCCCAAAAAGAGCCCACAATTGCAAACAAACATCATCCCCACACTCAGGGGACACAGCCGATCCCACCAATACAAAATTTATAACAAAGGAATCACTACCCCCACCGCGAGGTTGAGGCCTACCTCATCAGGCCTCCCCGGTGAGAGGGGCCAACACAGCCCCAACAGAGGGAAGCGGAGTGGCGCGTAGCCGGGCACAACCAGACAGAACACAACCAGGAAATTAGGTGGAGCAGCGGGGCGCCATCAAGCCAGTGACACAAGGGATTCAACCCAAAGGGCTCCACTGCCACCTTGTTGCCAAAAGCTATATCTACAATCCAGACTTCTACAAAACCTACTTGCAACAACAGAGACCTAAACTGAGGGCTATCAACCCAAAAACAGTAAAAGGCAAACTCCTGATAATATATCCCTAAAAAGGTGGGAAGATAAAACAGAAGCGGAACAACCTCAACACTATACTCTCAGACTAGACAAGGGGTCAAATTAATGCCCATGAGCAAGAACGGGCACTATCAACAAGGAGCCCAACGCATTTACCAACCCCAAGGAAGATAACAAGACAAAAGAAACCATGAAAGAAGGCTAAAAAAGGGGAGAAACTGCAGGAACTCCAAAAACAGATAACCAACCAGAAATGACGGATTAAAGCCGAATCAACAAGATGCAAAGGAAAACATAACCAAACAGCAAAGGGTCACAAGCCAAAGGGCAACTACACCTAGCGACTACTTAAGCTCTACAAAACCACACCCTCCCAGATACAAGATGGGGAAAAGCAGGAAAAGTGTACCAAGCAAAAATATAGAGGAACACTTCAAACCCACAGAGCACTTTCACCTGACAACAACACAGACACCCATGGATCCACCGGAAACCTCGGAACCAGAAGATGGTGCCACTCCTCCATCTCCACACATGGATGTCTCAGAAAAATCAATGGAGAAATTTGAAAAATTATTAAAGGACTACATAACCTCGGCAGTGAGGGACATCAGGAAAGAGATCCACGATATCGGACAACGGATCCACCAGCTAGAGGAGATAACAGATAAAATAATAGAAACACAAATCAAAGACAGAAAAAACATCACCAGCAACACAGATAAGATAGCAGAAAAGGAAAGCAAATAAGAGGACCTGGAAAACAGGTCCCGTAGATACAATTTAAGATACAGAGGCATCTCCTCCCAAGTCACGGAACTGAAGCAATATATAACAGCAGTAACCCACATACTACTACCAGAGGGTGGAATAGAAGAAGATGAGATTGAGAGGGCACACAGGGCCCTAGGACCTGCTAGAAACACAAACACACCAAAAGACGTCATTGTCAGATACTTAAAACAAAGCACTAGAGATCTCATTCTGTCAGCAACAAGGAAGATAAGAGCTATCAAAGGCCCGGATGGCAGTGACCTGCAAATTTTCATGGACCTCTCTCCCATAACTTTGGAAAAAAGGCGAGCAATAAGACCAATACTGCAAACTCTCATTTCACATAGAATCTCCTACAGATGGGGATTCCCATTCGCCCTAATCTTTCAGGCGAATGGGTCATTTCATAAAGTCAATAATCCAGATGAAGGACACAAACTTTTACAACAACTACAACTAAAATAATCGCCCGGACAAGAACCACATACCAACAACGACGCAAGCCAAAGGCCCATTAGGGCCTGGGCGGAGAATACCAACAGTAAAAGCACAAAGAAAACCCGCAAGAAAAGCCCACACCTCCAAGAGACACAGCAAATAAAAATCAAGAGAGAGTCACCTGAACAAAATAACCGTACAAACTCATCATTATGACAAAACTGGTTGATTCACTTCTAGGAATAATGAACAATAAACAAAACAAAGATCATCCCAAATACTATACAACGGCAGCAAATAACACAAGAAAACAGCAAAGACTTTAGCAACTAACACACTGGTTGCTCGAACACGAAATGAATCTTGACATAAAGGATGATTAAGCTGAAACACGCATGGAGTTCCTGTAATCAGTTCAGATACAGGAAAACATAAAATTTGAGTAGTGCGCTAGGCACTACTAACCAGATATACACAGACTGAAGAGAACCCTTCATAACAGAAGGACACTACGACAAGGAACTGAATTAAATAATACAGAATAGGCACTAGGTCACGGTTATTCTCCCAGAGGGAAAGCGGAGAACAGATCCCCTTTACTCTCTAAACTAAGGGTACTTCTACTAAAGTGCCAGGAGAATTTGTTGTTAACCATGGTTGCTTATTACAAGTTTACGTTAAACGAATGTTATGTATTTACGTTATGCATGTTACTAAAGTCATTTTGTGTTTGCTTACATTACAAGCGGCTCCACACAATTACACAAGGTCACGAGCCTCAAGGTCAATTTGATTCTGCAGGGGGAGGGCCCCGGGACCAAGAACAACAGACAGGTGAGAACAACCTACACAGACAAAAACCACGACACACACATGGCAGAGGTCACACTTAATCTCATTCAAAGGCATTCCTCTTTTACAAAAAGTATAAACCGGCGGTGCTCTTCATACAGGAGACACATTTTGCCCAAGACAAACTACCAAAATACCTGCACAGGGAATACCTTACCTTTTACTCAGCCACACAGAAAACCAAGAGAGCAGGGGCCACAATAATAATACATAAATCGTTCCCATTTCAATTAGAACGTAAAATCGTGGATAAGGAAGGGGACTTCATTATCTTAATGGGATCGATACTAGGGAAAAAAATCACCTTCATAAGCCTCTACGCACCCACCACGGAGCCACACAAATCCCTAATCAAACTACTGAATACCTTAATCCCTCTAGACACAGGGAAGATAATTTTGGGGGGAGACCTCAATCTCACTCTACAAGCCACACTAGACAGGTCGGGAAATAAATCAGACTTAAGATTTAGTAAGCAACTACAAAAGATTCAAATGCTAATGCAAAATAATAACATAATAGATGCTTGGAGGGGACATCAACCCCTGGAAAGGGAATACACCTTCTTCTACCCCACACATCAAACGTACTCCCAAAAAGATATGATATTTCTGGACTCTGGGTTGTTTGACCACTCTAGCAAAGCACAAATAATCCCCTGCCCATGGTCCGATCACTCTTCGGTGGCCATCACTTTGAACATGAACACAGGGTTAAAATCCAAATTTAACTGGAGACTAAATCCCTTATTGCCATACCAGAAACAAAAATGCAAATACAATCAGAACTGACACGATACTTTGAACAAAATGAAAAACCAGAGACAGGAATAGGCTGGCTCTGCCTAGCCCATAAAGCCTATATGCGAGGATCCATTATAGGGATAGCCACCACTTACAAAAAGACCCAATCAAAAGGAGGCAGACTTAACTAAAAAATTACACAAACTAGAGACCTTAAACCAAATGAAGCTGACCTCTACAAGGACAGCGGAAATAGTAAAAACAAGACAAGAATTAGATAACATTTTAACAATTAAAACAGAAAGAATAATGCGCAGATCCCAACACACATTCCTGAAGCAGGCAAACAAATGCTCCCCAATGCTCGCCAGGAAACTGAAACCAAAACACAACAATCAAATATTCCAAATAAAAACAGCAGATGGTCATATAACCCAAAGCCAATCGAAAATACAAGAAACCTTTAAAAACTTATAACCAGAAAATCTACACATCAGAGAAAACCTCTACAACACACCAGATCCAAAACTATCTAAGCAGCCTAGATTTATCAGAAATATCAACCGTAGATCTAAAAGCCCTTAATACAGAAATTACACTAAATGAAGTCAGGGAAACAATTGAAGGAATGAAACTAGGTAAGGCGCCAGGACCAGATGGGTACACCTAGCCAAATTATTCAACGCCATACTCAAAGGGGAGAAGATAGCTCACGAATTCACACAAGCAAGCCTCATTTTCTTCCCCAAGCCAAGAACTATCGACCCATCTCCCTATTAAACGGCGACCTTAAGATACTAGCAAAAATTATGGCATGCAGAATCTCAAAATTCCTCCCAAAATTGGTACACAAAGATCAAGTTGGTTTCGTGCCGCACAGACAGGCGGGGGACAACATCAGAAGGATAATGAATGTTATGCATATAGCCAAGGCAAACAACAAATCACTCTGCACTATCGCTTTTGACCTACAGAAAGCCTTTGATGCCCTAGAGTGGGGCTATCTGAAACGAGTGCTACACAAAATGGGGATCGGGGGAATTTTTTTTTAACGTCTTTAACACCCTATACAATAAACCCAAAGCATTCCTGAAACTAGAAGGGGAAAACATAAATTACATCCACATAGAAAGAGGGACGAGACAGGGGTGCCCCTTGTCACCATTACTATTCACTCTGGCGATAGAACCTCTCGCACAGAGGGTCAGGGCGGAGGGGGGTATCAGGGGGGTTTAGGTTGGGTCCCACCAATTCAAATGCTGCATGTATGCAGATGACATTCTATGCACTGTGACCGAGCCGGAATCCTCTATGGCCCCCCTGCTGGAGACCCTGGACCAATTCGGAATGATTTCGGGATTAAAAGTTAATTATAACAAAACTGAGGCTATGGGCTCCAACATTCCGGAACAAACCTTAACCAGACTAAAAACAAAATATAACTTTACATGGTCCTCAGACCAAATCAACTATCTGGGAATAAAACTGACCCCCGACCTGTCTGGGCTGTATGAGGCCAACTATCCACCTATATTCAAAACCCTATACGCAGACACAAAAAACTGGAGTAAATTCCCGATCTCTTGGACGGGACGCATAAACTCCATCAAATTAAACATATTACCAAGGCTGTTGTACTTGTTTCGGACCCTCCCTATTCCCATAAAATGAAAAGACTTAGACAAATTTCAAAGGCATCTAACAAGATTCATATGGGGCAACAAAAAAAACCGAATTTCAAAGAAGCTGCTATATAGCATAGCGTGCCCGGACCTAAAAGCTTACTATACATCAGCCCAACTAGCATTCCTTCCCCAGTCCCACTCGGGGGAGCACCAGCCAATCTGGGTATTAGTGGAGAACATACAAATGCACCCACATAAATGGGACAATGTGACATGGTCGCCCACCATACCACACGCATGCGAGAAACACAGCAACCCAATCATCAGACATATATTACACACCTGGTAAAACCAACAAGGCACACCACATAACAAGAGGCCTATCAAACTTAACACCCACTTTAACAATCCCAACGATATGGGATACATTAGACAAGGACTCAATTAACTGGTGGTCCTTGAACAAACTAGACACCCTAGACAAATGGATACAAAATGATAAGGTCCTTACCTTTGACCAGCTCCGACATAACTATAACATCCCATTAGGAGAACATTTCAACTTTTGTAAGATAAAACATCACTTATTAGGAAATGGGGAGCCCCCAGATCAAACTGGCTAAGCGTGATCTGCCAAAAAGCCCCACTCACAAAAGGCATCATAAGCACACTATATGCAGCAATTAGAGAGAAGCACAACAACAACACAGCTCCCTTCAAGTGGAAGTGGGATCAAAACATAGGAACCCCAAAAACGATAAGGCCTTGGAGAAAACCTTCCTCAAACTTGAGCCCCCTGAGCTATTCCCTTAGGGAAACATCCATAAAATTCCTCCATGGAGCATATTATACACCATAAACATGCGAATCCCCCCACAATGTTTCAGGCACTGCCATTCATAAATGGTGGGAATGCCCCATAGCCCTAAACCTCTGGAACAAAGTGCTAAAACTAGCCTCAGAGACACTGCATACACCAATCCCTTGGTCAATTGACACATGCCTCCTAGGAGGACCTATTACACATATTTCGAAAAGCCAGAATAAATGGTTTCAGTACCTGATGCTATCAGCAAAAAGCCACATAGCTCAAAAATGGCGAACACAAGACCTCAGGATGCAAGAGGTAATACACAAATTAAATGGCATAATGTTGTTTGACAGATTCACACACACGACTAACAACACATACTCAAAATTTCTAGAAATATGGGGGGCATGGACAACCTCCACACAGGCAATAGAAATATAACAAACATAAACACAGATAGCAGATAAACTAGGAGATAAACCAATTAAAGAAAAGTGAACTTAGGGCCCCCCTTTCCGGACTCCGCAGACCAGCGCCAAACGGCAAGACTCAGAGGTGAGTGACCTACTTCAAACTACTGTCTAGTATGCATACAAACACGGTCCCTCGACATGAAAGGACGGAAAGAAGAATCATTAGACACAAGCACACGAATGACACTGTAGTTAAAGTTGTTATATCCAGTTAATTTTATTTTGTATGTTAAAATCTATAACAAGAGGCAGCATATCATACTAAAACCATCAGAAATCCCAAAAACAGGCAAACAACCATGCTATCAGTTTTTTGGTACTTAGAAGGTTAAGAAAAAGGAAAATGTAATGGAGCTGTCACTAAATGAAAATGTCACCATCATATAAGTTTACGGTTAAGCAATCTACAACATAAATTTGGCCTGCGAGCCATCGCTGAAACATTAATACTGTATAAGATTTACAACTCTGTGACAATAAAAACTATTGAAACAAAAAACCTTAAATAACCAAGTGTGACCATTTAGGCCCCAACCGCACCTTAAAAACCTTAAATAACCAAGTGTGACCATATAGGCCCCAACTGCACCTTAAAAACCTTAAATAACCAAGTGTGACCATATAGGCCCCAACTGCACCTTAAAAACCTTAAATAACCAAGTGTGACCATATAGGCCCCAACCGCACCTTAAAAACCTTAAAAAAACAAGTGTGACCATATAGGCCCCAACCGCACCTTAAAAACCTTAAAAGACCAAGTGTGGCCATATAGGCCCCAACCGCACCTTAAAAACCTTAAAAGACCAAGTGTGACTATATAGGCCCCAACCGCACCTTAAAAACCTTAAAAAACCAAGTGTGACCATATAGGTCCCAACCGCACCTTAAAAACCTTAAAAAACCAAGTGTGACCATATAGGTCCCAACCGCACCTTAAAAACCTTAAATAACCAAGTGTGACCATATAGGCCCCAGTGTGACCATATAGGCCCCAACCGCACCTTAAAAACCTTAAAAGACCAAGTGTGGCCATATAGGCCCCAACCGCACCTTAAAAACCTTAAAAGACCAAGTGTGACTATATAGGCCCCAACCGCACCTTAAAAACCTTAAATAACCAAGTGTGACCATATAGGCCCCAACCGCACCTTAAAAACCTTAAAAAACCAAGTGTGACCATATAGGCCCCAACCGCACCTTAAAAACCTTAAAAGACCAAGTGTGGCCATATAGGCCCCAACCGCACCTTAAAAACCTTAAAAGACCAAGTGTGACTATATAGGCCCCAACCGCACCTTAAAAAACCAAGTGTGACCATATAGGTCCCAACCGCACCTTAAAAACCTTAAAAAACCAAGTGTGACCATATAGGTCCCAACCGCACCTTAAAAACCTTAAATAACCAAGTGTGACCATATAGGCCCCAGTGTGACCATATAGGCCCCAGGGCCGAGGGTCTCAGTTGCTGGCATGGAGCGCCGAAGTCGCTCCATACCAGCAACTGCGATCCTCGCAAACTTCACGTCGCAACCCAAAGAGCACGACACACACATTACGACACTCACAAACAACATACGACACACGTTCACACACATTACGGCCTCGCAACACTCGGACGCAACTCGCGAACATTACAAAATTAAAAACACAATACATACACACAGCACATACATAAAAAGCTTACCTACACCAAGAGGGAGCACCCAGGACCTCAAGAATGCAACTTACACCTTCATTTCACTCGAAATAAAGGAGTTTACACACTAAAAAATTTGCTAAGCGAGAAAAAAATGGCCGCCGAAAAAAACTAAAACGAGGCTACACACGCAAACACCATACGACACACGTTAACAGATATTACGACCTCGCAAACATCGGACGCAACACGCCGACATACAAACATTTAAAACACACTAAATACACACAACACACACATAAAAAGCTTACCTACAGCAAGAGGAACCATCCAGCACCTCAAAAAAACAAGTTACTTAAATAAAAATAAAACACTTTAGACACTAATACAATCGCTAAGCGACAGAAAAAATGGCCGACGAACCAAAACGAAAACGAGGCTTCAGACGTAACTATACTACACTTACTCGCAATAATGAAACACATACTATGCGGAACTTATCACAATCATATTAAACACCATTTTGACCACTACTACGCACAAAATGGCTAATGGAACGCAAATTGTAAGCTGGAACGCAAATAGCGCATGCGTATTGCGTTCTAACGGTCTAACTTTCCAGAATTTTCTACAAGTTTATAAATACTGCCCATTTTACACAAAAAAAAAACATTTCTCCTCAGGTGATGAACGGAGTGACTTCATAGATAACTGCTGCTTTACACTGTGCAAATTACAACTGAGAGGTAAGCTATAATATATTACATTATGACATTAATTCACTGCAATTCAATAGATCACCTAAAGCTGAATCTTTCTACTTCTTTTAATATTGAAACAGACTGCATCAACAGCGTCACTCAACAATTTGCACCGTGCATTGTGAAGCACAATCCCTTTTAAAGAACACGAACAAAGAAGAACAGGTAAGATACAATACATTAGATGCTGAAAAGGCCATGCTTTGCTAAATCAAATATAAGAAATATACAATTAACCATTTCACTTTCTTTTTCAAACAGACACTACAAGAAGACCGGCGGATTAAGATTGGCAGGAGGGGACCCCCTGTCATTCGACACTTCAATCAAGGTAAAGTATTAAGTATAAAAAAAGAAACGAACCATGAGCCTCATTCAATTGCGAGTTGGCCAATTGAATAGGGCTCTATATAAGCACATAACATATTTTTTATACAGAACTTTTTAGTTAATGAACTTCTATCCAAAATCAAGGTCTTCACTAACTAAAAACTTCGGTCAAAAAATATGTTATGTGCTTATATAGAGCGCTCTTCAATTGCCAAAATTGCAATTGAATGAGGACCTATATATCTTTAATGGCAGAGGGCCTCATTTAAATGTGATTTGCCCATTTCAATACGGCTCTATATAAGCACAGAGCAGATTTTTTTAATGAACTTTTTAGTTAGTGAAGTCCTTGCTTTTGGATACAAGTTCACTAACTAAAAACTTCTGTAAAAAAAGATGCTCTGTGGTCATATTGAGCTCTATTCCATTGCCCAAAACGCAATTGAATGAGGCCCTGACAATATAACAAATGCAGCAACCAAAGGCCCTCATTCAATTGCTATTTTGGCCAATTGAATATGGCTCTAAATAAGCACATTTAGAGCCCTATTCAATTGGCCAAAATGCAATTGAATGACGGCCAAAGTATGCAACATATGGTACACACAAAGTGGTACACACAAAACAGGATTGTAACAAACTCACACAAACACATAGCAAACTAAATTAACTTTCTTATTCAATGTTTAACAACCTATAAGCCTTACAAAGAAGTCTAAATAAGAATAACAGAAGTGGTGCGCACCTAAAAGGATTGTAACAAAGTCACACAAACACATAGCAAACTACATTAATATTCTTATTTCATGTTTAAAAAACTATAACCATCCCAATAAAGGCTAAATAAGTATACCACAAGTGGTGCGCACAAAACAGGATTGTACAAAAACTCTTACAAACACATAGCAAACTAAATTAATATTCTTAGTTAATGTTTAACAACCTATAAGCCTTACAAAGAAGCCTAAATAAGTATACCAGAAGTGGTACGCACAAAACAGGATTGTACTAAAACTCACACAAACACATAGGAAACTACATTAAGATTCTTCTTTAATGTTTAACAACCTATAACCATTACAATGAAGCCTAAATAAGTATACCACAAGTGGTGCGCACAAAACAGGATTGTACAAAAAAACACACAAACACATAGCAAACTAAATTAATATTCTTCTTTAATGTATCACAACCTACAAGCCTTACAAAGAAGCTTAAATAAGGATAACAAAAGTCGTGTGAACAAATCAGGATTGTAGATAAAGTTAGACAAACACATAGAAATAAATAACCATAACAGATACAATACACCAAAATTAAGACATTTTTCCTTTATTTAAAAGACATTTCACTCAAACAACATTTTCAATTTTATGTTACAACAGATACTGCGTGAAGACAATCGGACGAGGACTTTCAGCACAGGACCAGACCATCGGATGAGGACTTTCAACACAGGACCAGACCAGCGGACGAGGACTTTCAACACAGGACCAGACCATCGGACGAGGACTATCGCCAGAGGACCACAACATCGGACGAGGGCTATCGCCAGAGGACCACGACTTTCAACAGAGGACCAGACCATAGGACCAGGATTTTAAACAGAGGACCACACCATCGGACGAGGACTTCCAACAGAGGACCAGATCATTGGACAAAGATTTTCAACCGAGGAACAACAAACATTCGGATTGAAATCACACTTCAACCAAGGTACAGTATAATAAGTACAAAAGGAGAAAACTAAAGAAACATGTTTCATCTGCATCCATGTCAACAGAAAAAAAAAATTAATAACTATGTCCCTTATTTTAAATTGGCAATATGCAATACATGGCTCAATAACCACATCAATGTTTTTTTTTGCAAAGAAGTTTTTAATTGGTAAACATCTATCCACAAACAAGGTTTTCAATAACTAAAAAAATATTTCAAAAAAAGATGTTAACTGCTTATTTACAGCAGTATTCAATTGGCCAAATTGTTATTTAATTAGGCCAGGAATTATAACTTTTAACAAAATATAACTGATACATTAATGATTTACCTTTTATTTCTCAATTGGGCACAATAATCTTTAACAGTAATTACAAATTTCAATATACCCAATTACATTTCTTTTTTTGCCTTTACAGATTAACATGGCTGATAACGAGAGCAAACAAGAGAAGAAAAGACATCAAACTAGAGAAAGACAAGAGAGATGGGCCGCCCAGCAGACACCAGAGGAGAAAGAAATTCGACGAGAAAAAGAACGCAAAAGACTTGCAAGCAAAAGACTATCAGCTGCAAAAATGAAAGATACGCCCAAAAAAAACTACAAAGCAAATAAAGCATTTACAACGTGTTCCTCAAACACCAGATGACATTTTACAAGATACTATTAAAGACAGACCAAAAAAAACAACTACAAAAAAAAATACATTTACAACCTGTTCCTGAAACCTTACAGGACATTTCAACAAAACCAGGACAACATATACCAAGAAAAGCCACGAAAAAAACTAAGCATTTAGAACCTGTTGATCAAACATTCCATGACTTTTCACCTGATGAATATGAAAGTCAAACTCCTATATGCTTTGCAAATTGTCCTTTACTCAAGTCTTTAGCAGTAGAGGTTCATAGTTGTGGGGACATGACTACTCAATGTCAGTTTTGTGAGGCTTATTATTTTAAACAGGAGAGACCCAGAGATGGCCAATTTATTAGTTGCTGTCAAAAAGGCAAGTTCAAACTTCCAGAAAGGAAAGAATTTCCAATCTATTTACAAAATATTATGACTGAACCTACTTTTCCAAACTACAAAAATTTTAAGACAAACATAAGATCCTACAATAGTGCCATATCCTTTGCATCTATGGGGGCAACATTAGCTGCTAATATACCAGGACATGGTCCTTACTGTTTTAAAGTCCAAGGCCCAATTTATCATCGAACTTCACATTTACATCCAGAGGAAGGAGAGCAAAGAAAATTCGCTCAACTATATGTCCTAGATACAATGGAAGCTGTTGACCAACGTATGCAGATGGAAGAAAATAAAAAATGCTTACCCAGTGTTTTCATAGAGCTAAACAACATTATGGACAACAATCCCTACAGTAAAGCTTACAAAAAATTGGCAGAAGTAGAAAATGAACAACTACTTCATGCACAAAGACATCAATTACCCATGCAAAAGGTTAATATGGTGCTTAAAAGAGACAGACATACTGATAAACGTCGTTATAACTTGCCAACATCAAATGAGGTTGCAATGGTGTTTCAAAATAATGAAGGAGAACCACCATTTCAAAGAGACATTAGAATATATCCCAGAAATGAGGAGCAACCATTTATTAATATGAATATCTTAAGTCCAAATTTAGATCCAATGACATATCCCATCTTTTTCCCACATGGAGAAGCAGGTTGGCAACCAAAATTAACCCTTTCCAGTTACCCAAATGCTAAAGCCAGAATCCGAAATAATGTTTCTATGCTTGAATTTAAAGTAGCTCAAATTGCCATTCAACATGGATTTAATCCGATTTTATGTGGTGGAAAACTAACACAACAATGGATTATTGATTCATATTTGCAAGTTGAGGCAAATAATTTAAACTTTATAAAATATCAACAAGATAAACTACGTGTAGAATAATATTCTGGACTCATGGACTATGTTGCTGACGTGGCTACAAGCAGAGACATGACAGCTGGCAAAGCCATCATTTTACCATCTTCCTTTCAAGGATCTCCTCGAAATATGAGAGAAAGATACAATGATGCTATGGCTATTGTCACCAAATTTGGAAAACCAGATTTATTTATGACATTTACATGTAATCCACAATGGCCAGAAATTACACAAAATCTACTTCTTGCACAAACTGCTTCTGATCGACCAGATTTAGTAGCCAGAGTTTTTAAGATCAAATTAAATGAATTAATACGTGACTTCACTATAAATCAGTTATTTGGCAAATGTCTTGCTTATGTATATACCATTGAATTTCAAAAAAGAGGCCTTCCACATGCACATCTTCTCATAGTACTTCAAGAGAAAGATAAATTAGATACTTCGGACAAAGTGGATGCAGTCATAGTTGCTGAACTACCAGATCCAGAACTATATGGTAGACTATATGAGATTGTTACTCATCGCATGATTCATGGACCCTGTGGAGACCTTAATCTACAATCACCATGTATGGAAAATAATAAATGTTCCAAAGATTTTCCAAAAGATTGTAGAGACAAAACATATGCAAATTGTGATGGATATCCACTTTATAAAAGAAGAGAAGGAGATAGTGCCATTATTCGTGGAAAAAAAGTGGACAATAGATTTGTAGTACCCTACAATCCACATTTACTCATGAAGTACAACGCCCACATCAACGTAGAAGCCTGCACTTCCATCAAATCCATTAAATATGTCTACACATATATTTACAAAGGCTATGATGCAGCTACTGTAGTCATCAAAAGTGCAGACTACCCTGAATGTAGTGAGTTAGTACATGATGAACTTGCATCTCATGTAGATGCTCGCTATGTCAGTGCGCCAGAAGCTATGTGGCGGCTTTTAAAATTTTAAATGCATGATAGATCACATGCAGTATATAGATTAGCAGTACATTTGCCACAACGACATTTAGTCTATTTCCATGCTGGAAATGAAATGAATGCATTGGCCCAAAGTGAAGATCGTCACACTACACTAACTGCATGGTTTGCATTAAATTCCACTGATGCTCAAGCAACACAATACTTATATATTGAAATTCCATATCACTATGTTTTTGTGAATGGATTATGGAGAAACCAAGAAAAACCAGAGGCAATAAAATAATTCCAAGAATTTACACAGTCAGTGTATATGATGTTGAACGTTTTTGCTTACGGATATTACTTTTAAATGTTCCAGGAGCACAAAGTTTTGAACAATTAAGAACTGTTAATGACATTGTATATGAATCCTTCCATTTAGCTGCAAGACATAGAAACTTACTAGCTGATGATACAGAGTGGGAAAGATGTTTAGAAGAAGCAGCACAATGTCAAATGCCACGACAGATGAGAGAACAATTTGCTTTTATTTGTATCTTCTCAAATGCTCCAAATGCATTAGCTTTGTGGGAGACTTTTAAAAGTAATATGGCTGAAGACTTTATGCGATGATACAATGAACCCATTGCACACTTAAAAGCGTTAATGGAAATCCAAGAAGTATTTTTAACTCATGGATTAAGTTGTGCAAGTTTTAATTTGCCTGATCCAGGTCTTATAGATGACATAAACTTTGAAGACTATGACATTCAACTACAAGCAGAAAGAACAGAAGAAAGACTTGCAACTTTAAATACACTACAATTGCAAGCATTTCATGCCATTAAAAATGCAATAGATGATGACATGGTGACAGAGCGTTATTTCTATCTTGATGGACCTGGCGGATCAGGAAAAACCTATTTGTACAATTTATTAATGAGTTCAGTACGAGCACAAGGTCAAATAGCAATGGCGTTTGTCACTACTGGAATTGCTGCACTTTTATTAGAAGGTGGAAGAACTGGGTGGAAAATTCTGCGTCAGATATTCGCATGACATCATTACAAGCAAAGAAATTAAAGAAATGTAAATTAATTATAATAGATGAGGCCACAATGATGTCATGCTATGCCCTCCAATGTATTGACCGTTTGCTTCGTGAAGTCATGGATAATATTTTTCCATTTGGTGGAAAGGTAATGTTGTTGGGTGTCGATTTTAGACAAACATTACCTGTCGTTGTACATGGAAATCGAACTGACATTATCGAAACCTGTATCAAGTCAAGCACAGTATGGAAACATTTTATCCATCTTCAACTGCAACAAAATATGAGATCAGAAGGCCAAACTGATTTCAATGATTGGCTTATTAAAATTGGAGAAGGCAGAACAGAAAAAATACTACATTTACCTGACGACACTGTAGAGATCCCACCTCATATGATTTGTCAACAACATATTATATCGGCTATATTTGAAGGGAGCATAAATAACGAAGAATATTCCGAGCTTGCCAACCAAGTCATACTGACGTGTAAAAATAAAGATGCATTAATCCTTAATAATGAAATCTTTAAAAAAATTAATGCACCACAAAGAAATTATCACAGTGCTGATTCTGTACTTGCTGATGACAATGAAAGTCAGGCTAACTTTTCGACTGAATTCATAAACTCTCTAACTCCTTCTGGAATGCCACCACATATTTTGCAGCTAAAGAAAGGTGCAATTATCATGTTACTGCGAAATATGAACCCCAAAAAAGGCCTATGCAATGGCACAAGATTAATTGTTCAACAATTAAAGTACCATTTTATAGATGCTGAAATTTTAACTGGTACCCATAAAGGAGAGAGAGTTTTCATACCAAGAATAGATTTAGCACCAAGTGAAAGTAGTCTCCCTTTTATACTTCAAAGAAGACAATTTCCCATTATTATGGCATTTGCCATGACCATTAATAAATCACAAGGTCAAACTTTCAAATCTGTGGGTATTTTCTTGGAAGAACCAGTATTTGCACATGGTCAATTGTACGTTGCGTTGTCACGGTGCAAAAATCCACAGGCTATTAAAGTTTACATTGAAAAGAATGAAAGTCAAGGTGATTTATTAGAAGATGGACGTATTTTTACTAAAAACATTGTCTACTATGAAGTACTATAACTTTGCAGGATACAAATTAAAGCCATGCAAACATTTTTTAAAAGCATTCAAAAATATATAACAATTTGTTGTTTAATTCAGTCATAATTAATGTAAGTACTGTTTATGGATGATTCGCCTCACAAAATACTTGCCTTGCATTATTCTGAAAAATTATGTTAAAATGTTAAGTCACTATGTTAATGTTTCTAATGTTACAAGTTTAAAAACATTATTTTCAAGTTCTTTCATTCAACATATTACAAAGTTCATGTTAAGAGCTCAAGCACCTTTTAAGTCACAATTTAAATATTGTCTGTTATCTTAAGATTACTACCTACATTAATGTTTATCGCCAGTTTATGTGGTCAGTAAGGAATTACTTTCATTAGGTACGTTTTAAGGAGAGTTTTTACTGTATGCCTTCCTCTTTATTCAATGTATATTGAAGTTAACAATTATTCTGATAGAAATTGCATGTTATTACTGATTAATTTAAAGTTCAACTGTTTTTACATTCAAATGTTAATACTTTTAATAAAAAAATATGTTTAAATATTAATTCACTATCTTACTGTTTATAATGTTACAAGTTGTAAAAATGTGTGATGAAATATTCAGAAACGTGCTTCGGGTTGCATGTATTACGCCGCGATGTTGCGCTATGACGTCACAAGTAGACGCATAGGCCACGCGCGGGCAGCTTAGGAGCTTAGGTGCAGTGAAAATTATATAAACGGACCATCTTTTGAGAAACAAGCGATTAATACTATCCCCACTAACTATATATTAATCAAATTATATTTAATCATGAAGCAGTGAGGAATATTACCTAGCTCCTTAGTTTATGTAGTGGAACGGATTTAATTATCACAAAATTGGACTTTCCCTCAAAACGCTATCATTGTATTATACTATTATATCCTCAGCCAGCACCAGCACTTTATTAATATTGTATTTAATACTCTATTAATAATTTATTCCTACTAATATTGGCACTAGACACTTTATAAAGAAAGCAATAACTAGCCATATACACTTTACCAAGGTGCAATATCCATAAGTGCAATCACCATTATTACTATTATTAGCACTAGTCCCTTTATTTGTATGTGTGTTATACACATCAGTGCAAAACCATAGGTCTAACATTTGGACCTTTGTTTCTGCTACTTAGTAGTATCTCACTACATAATTTTTCAGCACTTTCTTGTCACTTATCACTTTATGTAGGAGGATATAATGTACATATCTACAGCTTTATAATTTTACCCTTTATACTAGGAAGTCCTAATAATAAATTACTATTCCAGATTTCACTACTTATAGTATCTCGTCAGTATTTCAGTATTTTAATAATACATTTTATTCATCAATAAACGTTAAGTTTTAACATTTTTGCTGTTCTATATTGTCATTAGGGCAGAGGGTGTACACTTCAGTTCTAAAGGATACTTTTTCTTTCCCTCTTTTTACATTGTCATTAAGTAATTCATATCCTCAAGGAGCACCCCTTGTTCATATCCCAGATTTTTCCATATACCTAGAGCCACCTATTTTTCCTATTTTGCATCTATATATATATATATATATACTAGCGACTTGCCCGTCAAAAAATGACGGTCAATAAAAATTAAATTTTGTGAAATTTGTTTGCAACACAAAATGAGTCTGTTCCCTTTGTCCCTTTTTTTTTCCAAAAAAGAAATACACATTACTTTTTTTAACTTTTTATTTTTTGCAACTTTCAACTTCTTTTCAAATTTTTTTTATTTTTTTTTCCAATAACAATCTAATAATTTCTTACTTTTTTATGCATACATATTGTACTTTTTAATGCATACATATTGTAAAGTCTAACATTAAATTTTGTAACTGGCAACTTGTATATTAAACAATCTTTCAACATTCTTTTAACAATACTAGCACTTTTCAATTGATATTTATCACTTAGTAACTGCAGACTATATTAACTTTGAGTAAGTAAATTTATTTTGGAATAACATGTTTTTTTTCATTTTTAAAATTTTTCTTAAACTCTTGTTAAACTAAATTAGCATTGAATCCAGAGGAAGGCAAACAATAAAAAACCCCTTTCAAACTTTTCCAATTGTATCTTAGAGGTAAAAAAAAATAATTCCTTCCTGACCCCATTAACTGGCGATCGGATTACTCCCTGAATCAATACTTTTCCAATTATTATGAAATGCTTCAACTTTATACTAACAATACATGTTTGCCTATACCACATATATATATAACCAACTGTTTGCAAACTTTAAAATACACATATTTAACATCTGAAATTTTAACATCAAACAATAACATTTAACTCTTGCAAGACACGAAAATGTGAGATAATTTTTTTTGTGGGGCCAATCATATGAATATGAAACTTTTAACCCATTCCAATATGTTTAAGGATGTTTACTGTTGTTTTATTTTTATTTTTTTGTTCTGTTTGTCCTTTTTGCAAATATCACATAGAGTTTCCTAAGTGAAATAGTGGTCCCCTATTTAAAGAGTCCCAGAGTACTTACATTTTGTACTGGAAATCAAACCACTGTTCTCTATGGGTTTTTTTGTCCATTGTATATAGTTTGTTCTTGAAATATTGTTTTTGTGCAATGATATTGAGTACCTTAAAATGTTGTCATAGAAATGAAACCACTGTGCTCTATGTTTTCAACACCTCATTGTAGACAATGTTTTTGGTGTAAACGCATCCATCGTCTAATAAATGACCCTGACTTTCATTTTGGTCAACAGTCACTTTAATTTCCTTTGGATTCGTGCACCTTGAAAAAGCAACATAGAGTTGTCCATGTGCAAAAACTGGTTCCTTTAAAAAAATCCCAACTGACTTAAAAGTTTGGCCTTGTGATTTATTGATGGTCATGGCAAATGCCATGATAACTGGAAATTGTCTCCTTTGAAGGACAAAAGGCAAACCACTCTCACTTGGAGCTAAATCAATTCTTAGTATAAAAACTCGTTCACCTCTATGGGTCCCAGTTATAATTTCTGCATGTATAAAATGATCTTTTAACTCATGCACAATTAATCTGGTGCCATTACAAAGTCGGTTTTTTGGATTCATATTTCGCAATAACATGACAATTACACCTTTTTTCAATTGTAAAATATGTGGTGGCATTCCAGATGGTGTTAACGAATTAATAAATTCGATACTAAAATTCGATTCACTCTCTTTATCATCATACAGAACTGAATCTGCACTGTAATAATTCTTCTGTGGTGCATTGATGTATTTTAAAATTTCATTATTTACATTCAAGGCATCGATATTTTTTGATGTTAATATCACTTTGTTTGCAATGTCTGAGTAATCCTCGTTATTAAAAGTGTTTAGAAATATGGCTGATATGAGTGATTAGTTGCAAACCATTTCTGATGGAATTTCAATGGTCTCATTTGGTAAATGCTGTATTTCTGGATGTTTTCCTTCTCTGATTTTAATGAGCCAATCATTGAATTCATTTTGGCCTTCAGATCTCATATTTAATTCTAATTTGAGATGTGTAAATATTTGCCACAGTTTACTGGTCTTGATAGATGTTTCAATGATCTCTGTTCTATTTCCGTGTGGCACAACAGGTAATGTTTGCCTAAAATCTCCTCCTCACAACATCACCTTTCCACCAAATGGCAACTTATTATCCATCACTTCTTTTAAGAATCTGTCAATACATTGCAGTGCATGACATGACATCATTGTTGCCTCGTCTATGATAATTAGTTTAGTTAGTTTAAATTTTTTTGCTTGTATGGAATTGAGTCGAATATCTGACACTGATGTTTCCAAAATGGGAACTGGCAGCTTAAATCCACTATGCACAGTTCTACCACCATCTAACAAAAGTGCAGCAATTCCAGTTGTTGCAAATGGCATAGCTATCTGACCGTGTGATCGAATATAACTCATCAAACAATTGTACAGATAAGTTTTTCCGGATCCACCTGGGCTGTCTAGATAGAAATACCGGTCTTTGACCATTTCATCCTCTGTAGCATTTGTGATGGCAGGAAATGCTTCTAACTGTTTAGTATTTAAAGTTGCCAGTTTTTTGTTTTTGTAGCTCAGTGTCATAATCATCAAAATTGATGTCATCTATAAGTCCTGGATCTGACAAATTAAAACTTGCACAATTTAATCCATGAGCAAACAATATTTCTTGTATTTCCATCAATGTTTTTAACAGAGCTATTGGTTCTCTGTAACGTTTCCAGAAGTCTTCTGACATGTTTAATTTAAATTTTTCCCACAAAGTGAAAGCATCAGGTACATTGCAAAATATGCATATGAATGCAAATTGTTGTCTCATTTGCTTTGGCATTTGACATAGTGCTGCTTCTTCAAGACACTTCTGCAGCTAATAGAAATGTATCATAAACTATGTCATTCACTGTACGAAAATGCTCAAAACTCTGTGCACCGGGAACATGTAGCAGAAGTAATCTTAAGCTGAAAAGTTCAATATCCCGTGGACTGACGGTATTACTTTTTTTAACTTTTTATTTTTTGTAACTTTCAACTTCTATTCAAATTTTTTTTATTTTTTTTTCCAATAACAATCTAATAATTTCTTACTTTTTAATGCATACATATTGTACTTTTTAATGCATACATATTGTAAAGTCTAACATTAAATTTTGTAACTGGCAACTTGTATATTAAACAATCTTTCAACATTCTTTTAACAATACTAGCACTTTTCAATTGATATTTATCACTTAGTAACTGCAGACTATATTAACTTTGAGTAAGTAAATTTATTTTGGAATAACATGTTTTTTTTCATTTTTAAAATTTTTCTTAAACTCTTGTTAAACTAAATTAGCATTGAATCCAGAGGAAGGCAAACAATAAAAAACCCCTTTCAAACTTTTCCAATTGTATCTTAGAGGTAAAAAAAATAATTCCTTCCTGACCCCATTAACTGGCGATCGGATTACTCCCTGAATCAATACTTTTCCAATTATTATGAAATGCTTCAACTTTATACTAACAATACATGTTTGCCTATACCACATATATATAACCAACTGTTTGCAAACTTTAAAATACACATATTTAACATCTGAAATTTTAACATCAAACAATAACATTTAACTCTTGCAAGACACGAAAATGTGAGATAATTTTTTTTGTGGGGCCAATCATATGAATATGAAACTTTTAACCCATTCCAATATGTTTAAGGATGTTTACTGTTGTTTTATTTTTATTTTTTTGTTCTGTTTGTCCTTTTTGCAAATATCACATAGAGTTTCCTAAGTGGAATAGTGGTCCCCTATTTAAAGAGTCCCAGAGTACTTACATTTTGTACTGGAAATCAAACCACTGTTCTCTATGGGTTTTTTTGTCCATTGTATATAGTTTGTTCTTGAAATATTGTTTTTGTGCAATGATATTGAGTACCTTAAAATGTTGTCATAGAAATGAAACCACTGTGCTCTATGTTTTCAACACCTCATTGTAGACAATGTTTTTGGTGTAAACGCATCCATCGTCTAATAAATGACCCTGACTTTCATTTTGGTCAACAGTCACTTTAATTTCCTTTGGATTCGTGCACCTTGAAAAAGCAACATAGAGTTGTCCATGTGCAAAAACTGGTTCCTTTAAAAAAATCCCAACTGACTTAAAAGTTTGGCCTTGTGATTTATTGATGGTCATGGCAAATGCCATGATAACTGGAAATTGTCTCCTTTGAAGGACAAAAGGCAAACCACTCTCACTTGGAGCTAAATCAATTCTTAGTATAAAAACTCGTTCACCTCTATGGGTCCCAGTTATAATTTCTGCATGTATAAAATGATCTTTTAACTCATGCACAATTAATCTGGTGCCATTACAAAGTCCGTTTTTTGGATTCATATTTCGCAATAACATGACAATTACACCTTTTTTCAATTGTAAAATATGTGGTGGCATTCCAGATGGTGCTAACGAATTAATAAATTCGATACTAAAATTCGATTCACTCTCTTTATCATCATACAGAACTGAATCTGCACTGTAATAATTCTTCTGTGGTGCATTGATGTATTTTAAAATTTCATTATTTACATTCAAGGCATCGATATTTTTTGATGTTAATATCACTTTGTTTGCAATGTCTGAGTAATCCTTGTTATTAAAAGTGTTTAGAAATATGGCTGATATGAGTGATTAGTTGCAAACCATTTCTGATGGAATTTCAATGGTCTCATTTGGTAAATGCTGTATTTCTGGATGTTTTCCTTCTCTGATTTTAATGAGCCAATCATTGAATTCATTTTGGCCTTCAGATCTCATATTTAATTCTAATATGAGATGTGTAAATATTTGCCACAGTTTACTGGTCTTGATAGATGTTTCAATGATCTCTGTTCTATTTCCGTGTGGCACAACAGGTAATGTTTGCCTAAAATCTCCTCCTCACAACATCACCTTTCCACCAAATGGCAACTTATTATCCATCACTTCTTTTAAGAATCTGTCAATACATTGCAGTGCATGACATGACATCATTGTTGCCTCGTCTATGATAATTAGTTTAGTTAGTTTAAATTTTTTTGCTTGTATGGAATTGAGTCGAATATCTGACACTGATGTTTCCAAAATGGGAACTGGCAGCTTAAATCCACTATGCACAGTTCTACCACCATCTAACAAAAGTGCAGCAATTCCAGTTGTTGCAAATGGCATAGCTATCTGACCGTGTGATCGAATATAACTCATCAAACAATTGTACAGATAAGTTTTTCCGGATCCACCTGGGCTGTCTAGATAGAAATACCGGTCTTTGACCATTTCATCATCTGTAGCATTTGTGATGGCAGGAAATGCTTCTAACTGTTTAGTATTTAAAGTTGCCAGTTTTTTGTTTTTGTAGCTCAGTGTCATAATCATCAAAATTTATGTCATCTATAAGTCCTGGATCTGACAAATTAAAACTTGCACAATTTAATCCATGAGCAAACAATATTTCTTGTATTTCCATCAATGTTTTTAACAGAGCTATTGGTTCTCTGTAACGTTTCCAGAAGTCTTCTGACATGTTTAATTTAAATTTTTCCCACAAAGTGAAAGCATCAGGTACATTGCAAAATATGCATATGAATGCAAATTGTTGTCTCATTTGCTTTGGCATTTGACATAGTGCTGCTTCTTCAAGACACCTCTGCAGCTAATAGAAATGTATCATAAACTATGTCATTCACTGTACGAAAATGCTCAAAACTCTGTGCACCGGGAACATGTAGCAGAAGTAATCTTAAACTGAAAAGTTCAATATCCCGTGGACTGACGGTATTACTTTTTTTAACTTTTTATTTTTTGTAACTTTCAACTTCTATTCAAATTTTTTTTATTTTTTTTTCCAATAACAATCTAATAATTTCTTACTTTTTAATGCATACATATTGTACTTTTTAATGCATACATATTGTAAAGTCTAACATTAAATTTTGTAACTGGCAACTTGTATATTAAACAATCTTTCAACATTCTTTTAACAATACTAGCACTTTTCAATTGATATTTATCACTTAGTAACTGCAGACTATATTAACTTTGAGTAAGTAAATTTATTTTGGAATAACATGTTTTTTTTCATTTTTAAAATTTTTCTTAAACTCTTGTTAAACTAAATTAGCATTGAATCCAGAGGAAGGCAAACAATAAAAAACCCCTTTCAAACTTTTCCAATTGTATCTTAGAGGTAAAAAAAATAATTCCTTCCTGACCCCATTAACTGGCGATCGGATTACTCCCTGAATCAATACTTTTCCAATTATTATGAAATGCTTCAACTTTATACTAACAATACATGTTTGCCTATACCACATATATATAACCAACTGTTTGCAAACTTTAAAATACACATATTTAACATCTGAAATTTTAACATCAAACAATAACATTTAACTCTTGCAAGACACGAAAATGTGAGATAATTTTTTTTGTGGGGCCAATCATATGAATATGAAACTTTTAACCCATTCCAATATGTTTAAGGATGTTTACTGTTGTTTTATTTTTATTTTTTTGTTCTGTTTGTCCTTTTTGCAAATATCACATAGAGTTTCCTAAGTGAAATAGTGGTCCCCTATTTAAAGAGTCCCAGAGTACTTACATTTTGTACTGGAAATCAAACCACTGTTCTCTATGGGTTTTTTTGTCCATTGTATATAGTTTGTTCTTGAAATATTGTTTTTGTGCAATGATATTGAGTACCTTAAAATGTTGTCATAGAAATGAAACCACGGTGCTCTATGTTTTCAACACCTCATTGTAGACAATGTTTTTGGTGTAAACGCATCCATCGTCTAATAAATGACCCTGACTTTCATTTTGGTCAACAGTCACTTTAATTTCCTTTGGATTCGTGCACCTTGAAAAAGCAACATAGAGTTGTCCATGTGCAAAAACTGGTTCCTTTAAAAAAATCCCAACTGACTTAAAAGTTTGGCCTTGTGATTTATTGATGGTCATGGCAAATGCCATGATAACTGGAAATTGTCTCCTTTGAAGGACAAAAGGCAAAGCACTCTCACTTGGAGCTAAATCAATTCTTAGTATAAAAACTCGTTCACCTCTATGGGTCCCAGTTATAATTTCTGCATGTATAAAATGATCTTTTAACTCATGCACAATTAATCTGGTGCCATTACAAAGTCCGTTTTTTGGATTCATATTTCGCAATAACATGACAATGACACCTTTTTTCAATTGTAAAATATGTGGTGGCATTCCAGATGGTGTTAACGAATTAATAAATTCGATACTAAAATTCGATTCACTCTCTTTATCATCATACAGAACTGAATCTGCACTGTAATAATTCTTCTGTGGTGCATTGATGTATTTTAAAATTTCATTATTTACATTCAAGGCATCGATATTTTTTGATGTTAATATCACTTTGTTTGCAATGTCTGAGTAATCCTCGTTATTAAAAGTGTTTAGAAATATGGCTGATATGAGTGATTAGTTGCAAACCATTTCTGATGGAATTTCAATGGTCTCATTTGGTAAATGCTGTATTTCTGGATGTTTTCCTTCTCTGATTTTAATGAGCCAATCATTGAATTCATTTTGGCCTTCAGATCTCATATTTAATTCTAATTTGAGATGTGTAAATATTTGCCACAGTTTACTGGTCTTGATAGATGTTTCAATGATCTCTGTTCTATTTCCGTGTGGCACAACAGGTAATGTTTGCCTAAAATCTCCTCCTCACAACATCACCTTTCCACCAAATGGCAACTTATTATCCATCACTTCTTTTAAGAATCTGTCAATACATTGCAGTGCATGACATGACATCATTGTTGCCTCGTCTATGATAATTAGTTTAGTTAGTTTAAATTTTTTTGCTTGTATGGAATTGAGTCGAATATCTGACACTGATGTTTCCAAAATGGGAACTGGCAGCTTAAATCCACTATGCACAGTTCTACCACCATCTAACAAAAGTGCAGCAATTCCAGTTGTTGCAAATGGCATAGCTATCTGACCGTGTGATCGAATATAACTCATCAAACAATTGTACAGATAAGTTTTTCCGGATCCACCTGGGCTGTCTAGATAGAAATACCGGTCTTTGACCATTTCATCATCTGTAGCATTTGTGATGGCAGGAAATGCTTCTAACTGTTTAGTATTTAAAGTTGCCAGTTTTTTGTTTTTGTAGCTCAGTGTCATAATCATCAAAATTGATGTCATCTATAAGTCCTGGATCTGACAAATTAAAACTTGCACAATTTAATCCATGAGCAAACAATATTTCTTGTATTTCCATCAATGTTTTTAACAGAGCTATTGGTTCTCTGTAACGTTTCCAGAAGTCTTCTGACATGTTTAATTTAAATTTTTCCCACAAAGTGAAAGCATCAGGTACATTGCAAAATATGCATATGAATGCAAATTGTTGTCTCATTTGCTTTGGCATTTGACATAGTGCTGCTTCTTCAAGACACCTCTGCAGCTAATAGAAATGTATCATAAACTATGTCATTCACTGTACGAAAATGCTCAAAACTCTGTGCACCGGGAACATGTAGCAGAAGTAATCTTAAGCTGAAAAGTTCAATATCCCGTGGACTGACGGTATTACTTTTTTTAACTTTTTATTTTTTGTAACTTTCAACTTCTATTCAAATTTTTTTTATTTTTTTTTCCAATAACAATCTAATAATTTCTTACTTTTTAATGCATACATATTGTACTTTTTAATGCATACATATTGTAAAGTCTAACATTAAATTTTGTAACTGGCAACTTGTATATTAAACAATCTTTCAACATTCTTTTAACAATACTAGCACTTTTCAATTGATATTTATCACTTAGTAACTGCAGACTATATTAACTTTGAGTAAGTAAATTTATTTTGGAATAACATGTTTTTTTTCATTTTTAAAATTTTTCTTAAACTCTTGTTAAACTAAATTAGCATTGAATCCAGAGGAAGGCAAACAATAAAAAACCCCTTTCAAACTTTTCCAATTGTATCTTAGAGGTAAAAAAAATAATTCCTTCCTGACCCCATTAACTGGCGATCGGATTACTCCCTGAATCAATACTTTTCCAATTATTATGAAATGCTTCAACTTTATACTAACAATACATGTTTGCCTATACCACATATATATAACCAACTGTTTGCAAACTTTAAAATACACATATTTAACATCTGAAATTTTAACATCAAACAATAACATTTAACTCTTGCAAGACACGAAAATGTGAGATAATTTTTTTTGTGGGGCCAATCATATGAATATGAAACTTTTAACCCATTCCAATATGTTTAAGGATGTTTACTGTTGTTTTATTTTTATTTTTTTGTTCTGTTTGTCCTTTTTGCAAATATCACATAGAGTTTCCTAAGTGAAATAGTGGTCCCCTATTTAAAGAGTCCCAGAGTACTTACATTTTGTACTGGAAATCAAACCACTGTTCTCTATGGGTTTTTTTGTCCATTGTATATAGTTTGTTCTTGAAATATTGTTTTTGTGCAATGATATTGAGTACCTTAAAATGTTGTCATAGAAATGAAACCACTGTGCTCTATGTTTTCAACACCTCATTGTAGACAATGTTTTTGGTGTAAACGCATCCATCGTCTAATAAATGACCCTGACTTTCATTTTGGTCAACAGTCACTTTAATTTCCTTTGGATTCGTGCACCTTGAAAAAGCAACATAGAGTTGTCCATGTGCAAAAACTGGTTCCTTTAAAAAAATCCCAACTGACTTAAAAGTTTGGCCTTGTGATTTATTGATGGTCATGGCAAATGCCATGATAACTGGAAATTGTCTCCTTTGAAGGACAAAAGGCAAACCACTCTCACTTGGAGCTAAATCAATTCTTAGTATAAAAACTCGTTCACCTCTATGGGTCCCAGTTATAATTTCTGCATGTATAAAATGATCTTTTAACTCATGCACAATTAATCTGGTGCCATTACAAAGTCCGTTTTTTGGATTCATATTTCGCAATAACATGACAATTACACCTTTTTTCAATTGTAAAATATGTGGTGGCATTCCAGATGGTGCTAACGAATTAATAAATTCGATACTAAAATTCGATTCACTCTCTTTATCATCATACAGAACTGAATCTGCACTGTAATAATTCTTCTGTGGTGCATTGATGTATTTTAAAATTTCATTATTTACATTCAAGGCATCGATATTTTTTGATGTTAATATCACTTTGTTTGCAATGTCTGAGTAATCCTTGTTATTAAAAGTGTTTAGAAATATGGCTGATATGAGTGATTAGTTGCAAACCATTTCTGATGGAATTTCAATGGTCTCATTTGGTAAATGCTGTATTTCTGGATGTTTTCCTTCTCTGATTTTAATGAGCCAATCATTGAATTCATTTTGGCCTTCAGATCTCATATTTAATTCTAATTTGAGATGTGTAAATATTTGCCACAGTTTACTGGTCTTGATAGATGTTTCAATGATCTCTGTTCTATTTCCGTGTGGCACAACAGGTAATGTTTGCCTAAAATCTCCTCCTCACAACATCACCTTTCCACCAAATGGCAACTTATTATCCATCACTTCTTTTAAGAATCTGTCAATACATTGCAGTGCATGACATGACATCATTGTTGCCTCGTCTATGATAATTAGTTTAGTTAGTTTAAATTTTTTTGCTTGTATGGAATTGAGTCGAATATCTGACACTGATGTTTCCAAAATGGGAACTGGCAGCTTAAATCCACTATGCACAGTTCTACCACCATCTAACAAAAGTGCAGCAATTCCAGTTGTTGCAAATGGCATAGCTATCTGACCGTGTGATCGAATATAACTCATCAAACAATTGTACAGATAAGTTTTTCCGGATCCACCTGGGCTGTCTAGATAGAAATACCGGTCTTTGACCATTTCATCATCTGTAGCATTTGTGATGGCAGGAAATGCTTCTAACTGTTTAGTATTTAAAGTTGCCAGTTTTTTGTTTTTGTAGCTCAGTGTCATAATCATCAAAATTGATGTCATCTATAAGTCCTGGATCTGACAAATTAAAACTTGCACAATTTAATCCATGAGCAAACAATATTTCTTGTATTTCCATCAATGTTTTTAACAGAGCTATTGGTTCTCTGTAACGTTTCCAGAAGTCTTCTGACATGTTTAATTTAAATTTTTCCCACAAAGTGAAAGCATCAGGTACATTGCAAAATATGCATATGAATGCAAATTGTTGTCTCATTTGCTTTGGCATTTGACATAGTGCTGCTTCTTCAAGACACCTCTGCAGCTAATAGAAATGTATCATAAACTATGTCATTCACTGTACGAAAATGCTCAAAACTCTGTGCACCGGGAACATGTAGCAGAAGTAATCTTAAACTGAAAAGTTCAATATCCCGTGGACTGACGGTATTACTTTTTTTAACTTTTTATTTTTTGTAACTTTCAACTTCTATTCAAATTTTTTTTATTTTTTTTTCCAATAACAATCTAATAATTTCTTACTTTTTAATGCATACATATTGTACTTTTTAATGCATACATATTGTAAAGTCTAACATTAAATTTTGTAACTGGCAACTTGTATATTAAACAATCTTTCAACATTCTTTTAACAATACTAGCACTTTTCAATTGATATTTATCACTTAGTAACTGCAGACTATATTAACTTTGAGTAAGTAAATTTATTTTGGAATAACATGTTTTTTTTCATTTTTAAAATTTTTCTTAAACTCTTGTTAAACTAAATTAGCATTGAATCCAGAGGAAGGCAAACAATAAAAAACCCCTTTCAAACTTTTCCAATTGTATCTTAGAGGTAAAAAAAATAATTCCTTCCTGACCCCATTAACTGGCGATCGGATTACTCCCTGAATCAATACTTTTCCAATTATTATGAAATGCTTCAACTTTATACTAACAATACATGTTTGCCTATACCACATATATATAACCAACTGTTTGCAAACTTTAAAATACACATATTTAACATCTGAAATTTTAACATCAAACAATAACATTTAACTCTTGCAAGACACGAAAATGTGAGATAATTTTTTTTGTGGGGCCAATCATATGAATATGAAACTTTTAACCCATTCCAATATGTTTAAGGATGTTTACTGTTGTTTTATTTTTATTTTTTTGTTCTGTTTGTCCTTTTTGCAAATATCACATAGAGTTTCCTAAGTGAAATAGTGGTCCCCTATTTAAAGAGTCCCAGAGTACTTACATTTTGTACTGGAAATCAAACCACTGTTCTCTATGGGTTTTTTTGTCCATTGTATATAGTTTGTTCTTGAAATATTGTTTTTGTGCAATGATATTGAGTACCTTAAAATGTTGTCATAGAAATGAAACCACTGTGCTCTATGTTTTCAACACCTCATTGTAGACAATGTTTTTGGTGTAAACGCATCCATCGTCTAATAAATGACCCTGACTTTCATTTTGGTCAACAGTCACTTTAATTTCCTTTGGATTCGTGCACCTTGAAAAAGCAACATAGAGTTGTCCATGTGCAAAAACTGGTTCCTTTAAAAAAATCCCAACTGACTTAAAAGTTTGGCCTTGTGATTTATTGATGGTCATGGCAAATGCCATGATAACTGGAAATTGTCTCCTTTGAAGGACAAAAGGCAAAGCACTCTCACTTGGAGCTAAATCAATTCTTAGTATAAAAACTCGTTCACCTCTATGGGTCCCAGTTATAATTTCTGCATGTATAAAATGATCTTTTAACTCATGCACAATTAATCTGGTGCCATTACAAAGTCCGTTTTTTGGATTCATATTTCGCAATAACATGACAATGACACCTTTTTTCAATTGTAAAATATGTGGTGGCATTCCAGATGGTGTTAACGAATTAATAAATTCGATACTAAAATTCGATTCACTCTCTTTATCATCATACAGAACTGAATCTGCACTGTAATAATTCTTCTGTGGTGCATTGATGTATTTTAAAATGTCATTATTTACATTCAAGGCATCGATATTTTTTGATGTTAATATCACTTTGTTTGCAATGTCTGAGTAATCCTCGTTATTAAAAGTGTTTAGAAATATGGCTGATATGAGTGATTAGTTGCAAACCATTTCTGATGGAATTTCAATGGTCTCATTTGGTAAATGCTGTATTTCTGGATGTTTTCCTTCTCTGATTTTAATGAGCCAATCATTGAATTCATTTTGGCCTTCAGATCTCATATTTAATTCTAATTTGAGATGTGTAAATATTTGCCACAGTTTACTGGTCTTGATAGATGTTTCAATGATCTCTGTTCTATTTCCGTGTGGCACAACAGGTAATGTTTGCCTAAAATCTCCTCCTCACAACATCACCTTTCCACCAAATGGCAACTTATTATCCATCACTTCTTTTAAGAATCTGTCAATACATTGCAGTGCATGACATGACATCATTGTTGCCTCGTCTATGATAATTAGTTTAGTTAGTTTAAATTTTTTTGCTTGTATGGAATTGAGTCGAATATCTGACACTGATGTTTCCAAAATGGGAACTGGCAGCTTAAATCCACTATGCACAGTTCTACCACCATCTAACAAAAGTGCAGCAATTCCAGTTGTTGCAAATGGCATAGCTATCTGACCGTGTGATCGAATATAACTCATCAAACAATTGTACAGATAAGTTTTTCCGGATCCACCTGGGCTGTCTAGATAGAAATACCGGTCTTTGACCATTTCATCATCTGTAGCATTTGTGATGGCAGGAAATGCTTCTAACTGTTTAGTATTTAAAGTTGCCAGTTTTTTGTTTTTGTAGCTCAGTGTCATAATCATCAAAATTGATGTCATCTATAAGTCCTGGATCTGACAAATTAAAACTTGCACAATTTAATCCATGAGCAAACAATATTTCTTGTATTTCCATCAATGTTTTTAACAGAGCTATTGGTTCTCTGTAACGTTTCCAGAAGTCTTCTGACATGTTTAATTTAAATTTTTCCCACAAAGTGAAAGCATCAGGTACATTGCAAAATATGCATATGAATGCAAATTGTTGTCTCATTTGCTTTGGCATTTGACATAGTGCTGCTTCTTCAAGACACCTCTGCAGCTAATAGAAATGTATCATAAACTATGTCATTCACTGTACGAAAATGCTCAAAACTCTGTGCACCGGGAACATGTAGCAGAAGTAATCTTAAGCTGAAAAGTTCAATATCCCGTGGACTGACGGTATTACTTTTTTTAACTTTTTATTTTTTGTAACTTTCAACTTCTATTCAAATTTTTTTTATTTTTTTTTCCAATAACAATCTAATATTTTCTTACTTTTTAATGCATACATATTGTACTTTTTAATGCATACATATTGTAAAGTCTAACATTAAATTTTGTAACTGGCAACTTGTATATTAAACAATCTTTCAACATTCTTTTAACAATACTAGCACTTTTCAATTGATATTTATCACTTAGTAACTGCAGACTATATTAACTTTGAGTAAGTAAATTTATTTTGGAATAACATGTTTTTTTTCATTTTTAAAATTTTTCTTAAACTCTTGTTAAACTAAATTAGCATTGAATCCAGAGGAAGGCAAACAATAAAAAACCCCTTTCAAACTTTTCCAATTGTATCTTAGAGGTAAAAAAAATAATTCCTTCCTGACCCCATTAACTGGCGATCGGATTACTCCCTGAATCAATACTTTTCCAATTATTATGAAATGCTTCAACTTTATACTAACAATACATGTTTGCCTATACCACATATATATAACCAACTGTTTGCAAACTTTAAAATACACATATTTAACATCTGAAATTTTAACATCAAACAATAACATTTAACTCTTGCAAGACACGAAAATGTGAGATAATTTTTTTTGTGGGGCCAATCATATGAATATGAAACTTTTAACCCATTCCAATATGTTTAAGGATGTTTACTGTTGTTTTATTTTTATTTTTTTGTTCTGTTTGTCCTTTTTGCAAATATCACATAGAGTTTCCTAAGTGAAATAGTGGTCCCCTATTTAAAGAGTCCCAGAGTACTTACATTTTGTACTGGAAATCAAACCACTGTTCTCTATGGGTTTTTTTGTCCATTGTATATAGTTTGTTCTTGAAATATTGTTTTTGTGCAATGATATTGAGTACCTTAAAATGTTGTCATAGAAATGAAACCACTGTGCTCTATGTTTTCAACACCTCATTGTAGACAATGTTTTTGGTGTAAACGCATCCATCGTCTAATAAATGACCCTGACTTTCATTTTGGTCAACAGTCACTTTAATTTCCTTTGGATTCGTGCACCTTGAAAAAGCAACATAGAGTTGTCCATGTGCAAAAACTGGTTCCTTTAAAAAAATCCCAACTGACTTAAAAGTTTGGCCTTGTGATTTATTGATGGTCATGGCAAATGCCATGATAACTGGAAATTGTCTCCTTTGAAGGACAAAAGGCAAACCACTCTCACTTGGAGCTAAATCAATTCTTAGTATAAAAACTCGTTCACCTCTATGGGTCCCAGTTATAATTTCTGCATGTATAAAATGATCTTTTAACTCATGCACAATTAATCTGGTGCCATTACAAAGTCCGTTTTTTGGATTCATATTTCGCAATAACATGACAATTACACCTTTTTTCAATTGTAAAATATGTGGTGGCATTCCAGATGGTGTTAACGAATTAATAAATTCGATACTAAAATTCGATTCACTCTCTTTATCATCATACAGAACTGAATCTGCACTGTAATAATTCTTCTGTGGTGCATTGATGTATTTTAAAATTTCATTATTTACATTCAAGGCATCGATATTTTTTGATGTTAATATCACTTTGTTTGCAATGTCTGAGTAATCCTCGTTATTAAAAGTGTTTAGAAATATGGCTGATATGAGTGATTAGTTGCAAACCATTTCTGATGGAATTTCAATGGTCTCATTTGGTAAATGCTGTATTTCTGGATGTTTTCCTTCTCTGATTTTAATGAGCCAATCATTGAATTCATTTTGGCCTTCAGATCTCATATTTAATTCTAATTTGAGATGTGTAAATATTTGCCACAGTTTACTGGTCTTGATAGATGTTTCAATGATCTCTGTTCTATTTCCGTGTGGCACAACAGGTAATGTTTGCCTAAAATCTCCTCCTCACAACATCACCTTTCCACCAAATGGCAACTTATTATCCATCACTTCTTTTAAGAATCTGTCAATACATTGCAGTGCATGACATGACATCATTGTTGCCTCGTCTATGATAATTAGTTTAGTTAGTTTAAATTTTTTTGCTTGTATGGAATTGAGTCGAATATCTGACACTGATGTTTCCAAAATGGGAACTGGCAGCTTAAATCCACTATGCACAGTTCTATCACCATCTAACAAAAGTGCAGCAATTCCAGTTGCTGCAAATGGCATAGCTATCTGACCGTGTGATCGAATATAACTCATCAAACAATTGTACAGATAAGTTTTTCCGGATCCACCTGGGCTGTCTAGATAGAAATACCGGTCTTTGACCATTTCATCATCTGTAGCATTTGTGATGGCAGGAAATGCTTCTAACTGTTTAGTATTTAAAGTTGCCAGTTTTTTGTTTTTGTAGCTCAGTGTCATAATCATCAAAATTGATGTCATCTATAAGTCCTGGATCTGACAAATTAAAACTTGCACAATTTAATCCATGAGCAAACAATATTTCTTGTATTTCCATCAATGTTTTTAACAGAGCTATTGGTTCTCTGTAACGTTTCCAGAAGTCTTCTGACATGTTTAATTTAAATTTTTCCCACAAAGTGAAAGCATCAGGTACATTGCAAAATATGCATATGAATGCAAATTGTTGTCTCATTTGCTTTGGCATTTGACATAGTGCTGCTTCTTCAAGACACCTCTGCAGCTAATAGAAATGTATCATAAACTATGTCATTCACTGTACGAAAATGCTCAAAACTCTGTGCACCGGGAACATGTAGCAGAAGTAATCTTAAGCTGAAAAGTTCAATATCCCGTGGACTGACGGTATAAATGCGTGGTATAATTTTTTGTGCATCTCTTCTTCGTTCTTGCCATCGACCATTTACAAATACATAGTGATATGTTATCTCTATGTATAAAAATTGTCTGGCCTGTGTATCCTGACAGTTTAATTTAAACCATGCAGTAAGTGTGGTATCTCTGTCTTCACTTTGACATAATGCAAGTCTTTCATTTCCTGCAGTAAAGCAAACCAACTGACTTTGAGTCAAATGTACAGCTAAACGATAGATAGCATGTGAGCGATCATGCATCTCAAATTTCAAAAGGCGCCACATTGCTTCAGGAGCACTCACATAGCGAGCATCTAAATAATTTGATAGTTCATCGTGTAAAATGGATTTTCGTTTTCATTTACAGCACCTTGTACAACAACAGTAGCTGCGTCATATCCTTTGTATATATATTTATACACATACTTAATTGATTTAATTGAAGTGCAAGCTTCCACATTGATGTGTGCATTGTACTTGATGAGCAAATGTGGATTGTATGGAACGACAAATCTATTATCAACCTTTTGGCCACGGATAATAGCGGTTTCTCCTTGTGTTCTTTTATACAAAGGATATCCATCACAATTTGCATAAGTTTGCATTTGAAACTGTTTAGGAAATTCTTTTGTACATTTTTTATTTTTCATACATGGTGAATTAGGATTCATCTCTCCACATGGTCCGTGAATCATTCTATGTGTAACAATCTCCCAAAGTTTTTTATATTTTTCTTGGTCTGGCAATCCTGCAGAAATGACTGAATCCACTCTCTCTGCAGTGTTCAACTTATCTTTTTCCTGCAGTATTAAAAGTATGTGAGCATGTGGCAGTCCTCTTTTTTTAAATTCAATGGTGTAAACAAATGCCATACATTGTCCAAATAATTTTGCTTTAGTGATATCATGTATTAAGGAATTCAGTTTGATTTTGAATACTCTTGCCACTAAATCTGGTCGGTCAGACGTAGTTTGTCCCAGATACAAATTTTCCTTGATCTCTGGCCATTGTGGATTACATGTGAATGTAATAAATAAATCTGTTTTTCCAAATTTTGTGACAATAGCCATGGCATCATACCTTTCTCGCATATTGCGAGGAGATCCTTGGAAAGTGGATGGCAAAATAATTGCTCTTCCAACTGGAATGTCTCTGTTGGAAGCTAATTCTGCCACATAATCCATTAACCCACAATACTGTTCTACTCGTAATTTATTTTGTTTAAATTTAATGAAATTTAGATTATTGGCTTCAACTTGTAGATATGAATCAATAATCCATTGTTGAGTGAGTTTGCCTCCATGTAAAATTGGATTAAAACAGTCACGGATAGCAGTTTGTGCAACTTTATATTCCAGCATTGAAATATTAGATCTAATCCGAAGTTTAGTATTGGGATAACTTTCCAATTTTAATTTTGGTTCCCATCCAGGTTCCCCATTTGGAAAGAAAATGGGATATGTCATTGGATCTAAATTACAGCTTAATATATTGATGTTGATAAATGGTTGTTCTTCATTGCGTGGATATATTCTAATATCCCGCTGAAAAGGTGGTTCACCATCCTCATTTTTAAACACCATGGCAACCTCATTTACTGTCGGTAAATTATATCTTCTTTGATCAGTGTTGCGATCTCTTTTTAACACCATATTTACTCTTGGTGTAGGCAATTGATGTCTTTCAGCATGTTCCTGTTGTTCTTTTTCCAGCTGTGCTAATTGTTTGTATGCTTTACTATATGGGTTGTTTTGCATAATTGTATCCAGTTGTTCAAAGACTGTGCGCAAACACTGTCTATTTTCTGGAAGTGTCATTCTTTGTTCCACAGCTTCCATCGTATCCAAGACATATAACTGTGCAAATTTCCTTGGCTCTCCTTCTTGTGGGTGTAAATGTGAAGTTCGGTGGTATATTTGACCTTGAACTCTGAAACAGTAAGGACCATGTCATGGTACATTTTCTGCTAATGTTGCACCCATTGCAGCAAATGAAATTGCACTGTTATAAGACCTGATGTTTTGTTTGAAATTATTATAATTTGGAAATGTTGGATCACTCATAATACATTCTAAATAATATGGAAATGGATGTCTTAGTGGAAGTTTCACCTTTCCTTTCTGTCAGCAACTAATGAAATTTCCGTCAGTATGTCTTTCCTTTATGAAATGATAGGCCCCACAAAACTGACAAAGCACATTAAGTAATCCACAATAATGAGTATCTACTTGTACTGCAGTATTAAACACATTGTCATGTATTTTTTGAACATAGATATCAGACCCACTTTCTATATGTACATTGTTGTCATGTGTGTCTACATTTAAGTTATTATGCACAATACAATCATTAGACACTGGTTCACATAGATGTTTTTGTTTACTTTTTCGTTTTTTGCAAGGCCCAGCAGACTCACTTTTGGCTTTCTTAGTCATCTTTCTTTTATTTAAAAGTCTCTGTTGATCTTTCAGGCTATATATATATGTATATCAATATATATATATATATATATATCAATATATATCTCAATATATCTATCAATCAATATATCTATCAATCAATATATCTATCAATCAATATATAAATCATTCAATATATAAATCATTCAATATATAAATCAATCTATATATAAATCAATATATATATATATATATACACACACACATAAAGCAATATACATAAAACTAAAAAATATATTAATTGATATTTATTAATTGATTAATTGATGTACTTTATAAATTATTTGATTATTGCTCATGTATTTTTATTAGACATTATTTATTATACATATTACAGTGCTATTTATTTGCTATATATGTTACAGGATATTATCCTGTAACATGTATATCACATAAATAGCCCTGTAATATGTATAATACATACAAGTTCACACTAACCTTTTTTGCCCTTCCAGGCTTCCATACCTGCTTTGCTAATTTTTTAAAGACTCTGATTGGTTGAAATCAATGACTATCAAAATGTCAGCCAATCAGAGTCCTTCAAAAAATAGTATAAAAGGAGGAGTGTGGGAAAAAATCAATTAGTCAGCCGGGGGAGCTCCTTGTAGAAGGAGCGTCATTAGATTGTTGTGGTTTTTTTTTTAGAGCGTCTGGTTTTTTAGGTGGAGGCCTCTTGCAATGGGCCAGAATGGATGGACAATAGCTTCAATCAAGATGAGGAGAAGGGCTTCTATCAAGATTGAAGGACATGGGCTTCAATCAAAATTGATTGGAATGCCCGACTTTCCAGGGCAGAAGGCCACCGCTGGAGGGGTCAATTTGACAGGTAAGTGTGTGCTGTTGTTTACTTTATTATTGTTTTTTTTTTTCCCCTTCCCTTATTTTTATTTTATCTTTAAAAGTGACAGGCAATTTTTTTTTTTTAATTTAACTGCAATGTTAAAGATACATTGCCTGTTACTTTTAAAAATGGAATAAAAATATGGGGGGGGGGGGCTGTATTGTTGTTGTGTTTTTTTGTTGTGTTGTTTTTTTTTTTACTGTAAGGTAGGTGGATTGCTAGTTGGGCTAGGATGAGGTGTGGGTCACTGGGTCAGGGTTGTAGGTCGGTGGCTTGCCTTGGTAATACTACCACTCCACCTACCTATCACCCTGACCCAATGACCACACCCCACCCTGGCCCAACTACCAAGTTGGTAGTTGGGTCACTTAGTCAGGGTGGTAGGTAGGTGGCTTGGTAGTTGGGTCAGGATGGGGTCACTGGGTCAGGGTGGTAGGTAGGTGGCTTGGTAGTTGGGTCAGGATAGGGTCACTTAGTCAGGGTGGTAGGTAGGTGGGGTCAGGGTAGGGTCACTGGGTCAGGGTGGTAGGTAGGTGGCTTGGTACTAGTTAGGTAGGTTAAGGTGCCAAGGTGGGGGTGATTGGGGGGTGGCATAGGCCCCATGGGGGTGATCGGGGGGGGGTGGCACAGGCATTGTTGGACTAGGTGGGTGGGTGGGTGACAGGTAGGCATAGTGGGGTAACTGGGGGACCCTTTTTTATTAGGGGGACTAGGGGCTTTGGCTGGGCAAGGCAGGGCACTGAGGGCAGTGTTTCAACTTACTTGTAGATGTGTTCTTTAGCACCAGGAGCGGGCAACAGAGGGGGCTGGCTTAGGGGGTGAGATTTTTATAGCAGGGATGCCAGGGCACCGGTCAGTCAAACACTAACTCGGGTCTCTATTAGCTGGTGGGCGCTCTAAGATAACGGTCCGAGTGGGCTTAGGTGGCTCTCCAGAAAACTGTACAACCTTCCATCATTGATTGGTCAATGATGTAAGACTGTCAGTCATTGAAATGGATACATTTCACTGCCCATGCATAGCTTCTCCCTGGTTGATGGGCGGCATTCATTAATGGTCATGACTCGCTCTCACAGTGTCAGGTCAGTGCAATGTAATATGATCACACAGTGCAGGGTAGCTACGCTAGTTACAATGGACAGCACACAGCAGTTAAGGCATACAAGGGGTTATCTTAAAGTGACAGCGTCCCAGGGAATATTTTGAATGAAAGCATACTTAAGAAAGAACACTTAGAAATAATCATAAAACAATAAAATATCATCTTTAAATTAGCATTTAATTAATATTTGTATTTTTTTATTGCTGGGTCACTGAAAACTTTTTGGGGGGCGCTTGCCCCGACGCCCCTATGGACGGGCCGCCACTGCTCTATTTAAGAACATAGCATATTTTTTTTACAGAAGTTTTTAGTTAGTGAACTTCTATCCAAAAGCAAGGTCTTCACTAACTAAAACTTCAGTAAAAAATATATGCTGTGTGGTTAAATAGAACCCTTTCAAATTTGCTGAATCGCAATTTAATAAGACTGTTAGTGGTAGTAGTCAGAGATATAGTCACTCGTAAAAACCCACCTAGTAATCCTCGTATAACCCCCTCCTTACCTCTAATTGACCAAGGTCCAGCTCAGACTAAAATACAGAGGTAGCGAATTTAAGAGACCTCTCGCATATAGAGCTATTTTTATTGTTGCAAGAACAAAAGTAAAACTAGGACCTCGACACCTCCCGCGTGTCGTGTCCCCATGACTTCATTATTGTCATGGAGATGTGTAACTACGGAAACAATGTGTTCGTACTGTTGCCAATTATGCCCACTGTACACTACTGTTATTCTGTAGAGGAAGAAGTATAAGTAGATAGTAACAATACAACCTAATGAAAACATAGACAACTGGAAAAGAATATATTTACTTAAAAATAGGGGATTGAGTTGCCTGAATAGATGGATCAAATTGATCAAGCAAATAAACATGGTGTCAAGATTTCACTGCTGGTTATGTCTTAGTTTCTTAGCTTTTGCATATCTAAGAAATTGATAGTTAGTGCTAAAGTATAGTTTATACCAGAGATGTATACTAAAAAAGATAGTGATTTAATGAATATCTGTTGCATCTTGACTTGGTACTGTATACTCCAAAAAGAAAAAAATATATAATACAATTAAAAATAATTTAAAAAGATGTGAATAAAAATTAAAATAATTATTATTATATATTATATACATTTTGATTGAAGGTAAATATTAAATATTGATGTTGAAAACACAGTATTGTATATATTTGTCTTAATGGTCAGTTTATGTAATTTCCCATAATATTGTTATCCAGCAGGGACGGGATCATGCTCTGCCTCAGTATGTCACAATGACATACTGAGGCAGAGCATGATCCCCTCCCTTTGGAGACTTGGCCTCAGGGCAGTATTTTAACATGATAACGACCCCAAAAACACCTCCAAGATGATGTGTGGTTAGTTATTTTGAGGGGACAGCAAATTTACACTTACTAATTTACATTGTAGTACAGTGTCATTTCTTCAGTGTTGCTTCTTATAAGCTTATGCCCGCTTCATTACACAGCTTTTATGCAAAGCCTAGGTTGGATTATACACAAACTGGGAATTCTACCCACGGACAGCCGTTTCAAGGTTATTGCTTATCATCATACATATATAGAGATGTCGCGAATAGTTCGCCGGCGGATTGTTCCCGGCGAACATAGCATGTTCGCGTTCGCGGCGAACAGTGAACATATGCGAGATTCGACCCGCCCCCAATACTTTATCATTGAGCAAACTTTGACCCTGCATGTCACAGTCAGCAGACACATTCCAGCCAATCAGCAGTATACACTCCCTTCCAGAGCCTTCTAACTCATGGACAGCAGCCATTTTGGAATCATAACTAACTTGCAGTCTTACTGAGAGGAGGGAGAGTGTAGGTGATACTGATTGAATAGGGAAATCAATAGCTAGGCAAGTTTATTCAGTGTCCAGTGCAGTGCTGAAGGACTCTTGTGCATTATTATTATTATTATTATTATTATTATTATTATTATTATTATTATTACTACTACTATATAATGTGTAGATGTACCAGCTGGGCATGCTCTTGTGCATTATTATTATAATTATTATTATTCTTCTTCTTCTTATTATTATTATTATTATTATTATTATTATTATATAATGTGTAGATGTACTGGCTGGGCATGCTCCTGTGCATTATTATTATTATTATTATTATTATTATTATTACTACTATATAATGTGTAGATGTACAAACTGGGCATGCTCTTGTGCATTATTATTATTGTTATTAGTATAATACTACTACTACTACTACTACTACTACTAATAATAATAATAATAATAATAATGCACAAGAGCATGCCCAGCCAGTACATCTACACATTATATAGTAATAATAATAATAATAATAATAATAATAATAATAATAATAATAATAATGCACAAGAGCATGCCCAGCCGGTACATCTACACATTATATAGTAATAATAATAAGAATAATATAGAAGAGCATGCCCAGCGGGTACATCTACACATTATATAGTAATAATAATAATAATAATAATGCACAAGAGCATGCCCAGCCGGTACATCTACACATTATATAGTAATAATAATAATAATAATAATGCACAAGAGCATGCCCAGCCGGTACATCTACACATTATATACTAATAATAATAATAATAATAATGCACAAGAGCATGCCCAGCCGGTACATCTACACATTAAATAGTAATAATAATAAGAATAATAATGCACAAGAGCATGCCCAGCCGGTACATCTACACATTATATAGTAATAAGAATAAGAATAATAATAAAGCACAAGAGCATTAAGGTCTTATTATGGAGAGATCTTACATCTCATGGGTTATCGACCCCAATTTTGAGATAATTAAGCACATGAGATAAACTCGTTAGGAGAACTGGGGACTCGTTAATGTGATTTCGGCTTCAAATGCCCAACTTTTCCCAACTCGTTGTGTTTATATTTATTTATATTTGTACTTTTCGTTCTTCAAGTACTGGGACCTCCAGAGTTTCTGAATACTGTTGTGTTTTTATTCCTCCTCCCTTTGACAGATGTGCTTGGCGTGCTGAGGGCCATAGGGTCACGTATAGTTGGACATGACTGAACAACTAAACAGCAGCAATTATTGCTATGTTATATTATTATATTACTGTAGTAGACCCTGGTCAGACAGCGCTGCGCAGACCCTGAGTCGACAGTGATTGGTGGGACCCGGTGCAGAAACATTTAGGGCCCACTTTGCAACTTCTCTATAGACATTGGGTGCCTTTTAGGTTTAATTAAAAGTTTTAATATATAAAAGTTTAATTAAAAGTTCTAATAATGGGAGATTTTAATTACCATGAAATAAACCGTATAAATGAGACCAGCAGATCATCTAAGGGGAGCAGGTTCTTGAGTACACTCAGGGATCATTATCTGGCCCAGGTTATACAAGAACCTACTAGAAATGGGGCCATCTTGGATTTAGTCATCACAAATAATATTGATATAGTATCAAATGTTGGAATAGGGGAACCTTTGGGAAACAATGATCACAACACAGTCTTATTTGAGATTGAATTAAAAAAACAACATTTTAAGGGGCTAACTGTCATGAATCAGCCCGTGGCCATATTGGGTTTGGACAAAGTGCATGGCTCCTGCTGTGGAAGAAAAGGTTTGGGGCCCACTTGTTATGGATATATTGTTATGCTGTGGTCTAGGGGATAAAGTATTATAAGTTTATCCCTTAGCATATTCCCATCCCTTCCATGTTTAGGCTCATTGTAATGAGTATCCTGTGAGGGATCTAATGGGATATATTGGTTGTATGTGGGTGGAACATTGGGTGTTATATTTGTAAATATGAATGTATGTTATTATATTAGTATGTTATTATATTGTTGAATACAGCCAAGCCTCCTTTGTTGCCAAAGGCCTGTTAATCCCATTAGCTAAGTGTCCAGCAGAGTACTAAACAATGGGGAGCTCACAGCTGGAGAGCAGACAGGCAGGCACCCACCCAGAAACAATGGGATGGCCTGAAGGCTTCTCAGCCTTCATAGAATGGGCACAGGAGAACCAAGGCATGCTTTGCCCTGGAGATTCAGAGCCCAAATGAATTAGTTGGCCCTGCCTAGCGGGTGGACCTGGGGAGGAGTCTCATGGTTCCTGATTGGCCAGAGGCAGTGAGGGGCTGACTAAAGGTAGTTTAATGTTGTGTGCCTGTTTAAAAGATGTTGTTTTCCAAATAAAGTTGTACATAATTTTCATCAAGACTTTGCGTGCAGGTGTATTATTTACCCAGGAACATATGCTGGTTGAGGAGATCATTCTGACTTCCTTCCAGGTTTCCCAGCACACACTACCTTAGGCTGGGACATATGTTCTTGTATCCATAAAGAATGTCCATAGGTCCGGAGTCACCCAGATCTTAGGTCTAAAACCTACAGGAGATAAGAGGACTAGGATTCTCTATACTCCATCATCATTGTAGGTTGTGACACTAACAAAAACTCTTAATTTTAAAAGGGCAGATTTTAACGGTCTAAGGGCAGCAATACAAAGTATAGACTGGGACAGAGAAAAAATGTATTCAGGTCTCAGAGCATAATAAAGTGATTTCGATTTGTAACTGCTTTGAGAGTGCTATCGCTGGCAGCCAATGAGCAGTAATCCAGATATATAACTGCAAAGTAAAAAGTAAAACATTTTAGTGTAGTGTAAAGTCTACATTTTTATTTTCCATTATGAATTAAAACTTAAATTAAATGAATGCACGATAATAACTATTGTGAATGAACAAATGTATTAGGAAGTGCGAAGCGTTAATGTGTGTAAAGTAACGGCAGTGTAAAATATGCTATTAAGCGTATTTTTTTATATATATATTTGTTAATAATAATGAATTAATTAATTACTAAAATACTTTACCTATTTGTAATTAATATATCCAGTGATCAATATCCTGAAGAGCTAACAATCAGTTTTGATTTTCCTGCAGCTTACAGTGTACATTTGGACTGTTGGTGACCTGAAGTGTAAGTGTCAGCAATGTGCGCAGTGCAGGAGGGGAAACCGCTTGTATAGTCGTGTAACGCGCCATTTTAGATTTGTAATGTTATTAGTTGCAAGTTAGTGTTGTAAAATTGCGGCGATTGTATATGTGTTACGCGTCTCGCCAGCAGTTTCCATTATTTCTAATAGTGTATTTTGTACCTCATCTGTTCCTAGGTAAAAGTCGTACATGGCTGGCGATGTTTTGCGCGGTTTGGGGTCGTGTAGCCTCATTTTCATTTTTTCCGGACGCCATTTTTTTTGTCGCTTAGCCGATTTACAAGTGCCAACTGGTGAAGACGTTGCAGATATCACATATATAGTTGTGAGCAGGCGGGTTGTTGCTAACGCTGCGGGCTTGCGAAGCGAGGGCCAGAGTTGCTGGCAAGGAGCGCCGAAGGCTCCCACGTCGGCTGCAATGAGCCGCAGGCTGGACTTACACCATCAAATTTACCGACTTACCATCCAAAAATACGGGACTTAGAAAAAAAAACTTTACGAGCTCACAAAAATACGACCGCGCGCACATAAAACATTAAAAACACAATAAATACACACAACAAACACCGAAAAAGCTTACCCACAGCAAGGCGGGCACCGAGGACCTCTGCAAGTGAAGTTACACCTCCATTTAAGTCCAAATTCATGAGTTTAGACACCCAAAAATCAGAGAAAAAATGGCCGTTGAAAAAAAGAAAACGAGGCTACAGGACCCTAAACCCGCGAAACACATACGGATTTTCCTAAAAAGCCGTACGAGGTAAAGATACACTATTAACAAGGACGCTAAATCATCCACACCCGCGTACCACATACACATTCCCCGCCATTTGACAACACTAACTTACACAATGAGGAAGTACCCAGCTACCCTAACGGCTTCCCCTCGCGCACGCAGCCTATTTACACTACACACTGCGCACATTGCTGACACTTACACAGCAGCTCCACAGCACTGAAAACCTACATTGTATGCGGCAGGAACATGAAAACAGATTGTCAGCTCTTCAGCACAATGCTTCCTGCATATATTACATACAAATAGGTAAAGTATATTCATTTAGTAATTATTTCATTAGCATACAAAAATACATATACACAAAAAAAACATTATCACATTAAACATAAAAGCCATTCACTGCGCGCCTCACAATGAGCGCCAACGCTGCTCATAGCACACAAAGCCTTGCAATAAGCGCAAAAAACACATCACCGCCGACCAAAGAATAACAGCAAAAGCGCCTATCAGAAAAAAAATACAACCAACAGCCTCGCAATGAGCGCCGAAGGATCTCCGACCGCCAACAAAATGAATGTCTCGTCCAAACACCATTACCTGCCTTACAATCTTATTGCCGCCATTTTTTCAAGGGCAAGTCGCTAGTAATTATATAAAGATCAAGATAATAAAAGTATCAGGAAATGTAACACAAAGTGTCAGATGCACGCGCATCTGAATAAAACGACAAATACGGATTTTTGTCATAAATGATATGATCGCAGTATTGGGTCATAAACCCTAAACACTGGAATCTGTTACATACAATTTACTGATGATGTCATTAATGGGCTTCGATGGGGGGGGAATCTCTTTTCATACTTTTTGAGCGGTGCAAATCCAACATACGCAGAGCGGAAACGCCACGTCTGTGGGACACACACAAAGGGTTTCACTTTGGGAGAAAAAACAAACAAATATGAAATATTTAATAATCATATTTTGATGTTACCAACAGATAAGGAAATGAAACTGATGTTATTATATCTAATAGTAGCTAATACAAGCCTGGGAGTACTGGGAGTAATAATACTGCAGCAGGAGGTCAGGACTAATGTCACCTATAGACCCCCAGACAGATAAAGGTCAGTACTAATGTTCCTCTATAGACCCCAGTCAGATAAAGGTCAGTACTAATGTCCATCTATAGACCCCCAGTCAGATAAAGGTACTAATAGTACTAATGTCACTCTATAGACCCCAGACAGATAAAGGTCAGTACTAATGTCACTCTATAGACCCCAGACAGATAAAGGTCAGTACTAATGTGACCTATAGACCCCCAGACAGAAAAAGGTCTGTACTAATGTCCCTCTATAGGCCCCCCAAACAGATAAAGGTCAGTACTAATGTCCATCTATAGACCCCCAGTCAGATAAAGGTACTAATAGTACTAATGTCACTCTATAGACCCCAGTCAGATAAAGGTCAGTACTAATGTCACTCTATAGACCCCAGACAGATAAAGGTCAGTACTAATGTCCCCTATAGACCCCCGGACAGATAAAGGTCAGTACTAATGTCTCTCTATAGACCCCCAGTCATATAAAGGTCAGTACTAATGTCACTCTATAGACCCCCAGTCAGATAGAGTTTTGAAATGTTTCTTGGATAGCATTGGGGCTAAAGGAGGTTTGGCCATCAGGTAGTCTAAAGATACTGTATATTATGTCCTCTATTGGGGGGTAAAGACACTAATAATTCCTGCAATAAATTTCTGTTTTTTTATGTGGGCAAGGTCCCTGGTTAGCCCCTTGGGTTATCTGTTAAAAAGAGTGGTGCAGAGACTGTGGGGGCTGTTAGCCTCCTTGTCCCTGTGTGGCCGTTTAGAATCCCTGCTGCTGCATGTTTCAGCTTTATTAAGGTGTAATTGTACAGCGTTTGACTCAAGTAGCTGCCTGTGCTGGGTCAGTTTGGCTTAATTGCTGGGCCCTTTTCCTGCCAAGATGGCGACCGTCAGTCCATAAGCCTCTATGTCCCCTTCACTACCTTTGTCCCCGCTTGTGTGCTTATTTGGGATGGCCCCCCTTTATATCTCCAGCCCGTGGCCTTCTCAGGTCCCCCCCGCAATCTCTGAGTGTGGGTATGCGGGGCTGGGGTGTTGAATTTAGGCCTACCTTCTTCTCTGCTCGCTGCAAGATCAACAATACCTAATTTTTCAGGCATGTGTACATGCCTAATTTTTCTGGCCTCTGGTGCTGCACTGTGCCTTCAACAACCAAACCCCCAAAAAAGGCACATAACAGGGATTAAACTGATAGGAGTAGTACTACTTAACACACCACTCATATCTGGTGTAACAGTAGTGTACATTTAAAACAAAAAAAATTGTTTCTACTGTAATAGATTGCATAGCAGTTAGTTGTCTGCAAGCGTGTGTGTCAGACCTACAGCTTCTACTCTGCCAACTTCTGCAAGTGCACAGTGCCACTCATATCTGTTGTCACAGTAGCTTGGACGCATAGTACCAATCTGTCAAAACCGGTAATGATAAATGAGGTCTAGAGTAGCCTGGTTCCCTTATCCTCTACAGGTTGAGACCTAATGTTTGGGTGACTCCAGACCAACACATGAGTACAAGCAGCACACAAACTCAAAGCCGCCATCCTCCTCCTGGTCCAGCATCATCAGCCACATCAACCACTGCTGTCCTCCTTGCCTCCTCTCAACCATCCGACACTGCATCTCTCGCCTTGAGCAGTTCCTGCTCATCTGCCCATAGTCAGGTGCCTGTAAAGGACATGTTTGAGCGTAAGAAGCTAATGTCTCAAAGTGCCCCAATATTGAAGTGATACGACCAACAAAGCATCTTTTTCCATCTCCCGGTTCTAAAAATGCAGGCCTTATACACGCCCCCTGATAGGTGACGTAACAAGTATTAAACTGATAAGAGTAGTACTTACAAACACGCCACTCCTATCTGGTGGCACCTTTGATTGCACGTGCCGTGCCCCAAAATTGAAGTGATACGACCAACAAAGCATCTTTTTTCAATTGCGGCGGTTCGCGGACCGAAAATTTTATGTTCGCGACATCACTATACATATATCATATACACGTATACATTTACATATGCATATATATATATATATAGATATATATATACTAGCGACTTGCCTGTCAAAAATGACGGGGCAATACAATTTGAAGCCATGGCAATGCTGTTTGCCACACAATGTAAAGCTTTTGCTCATCTGAGCACCTTTGGTGCTTATTGCGAGACTCTCTCCTCGTGTCCTTCAAATGGCAGTGTAAAATATGCTATTTAGCGTTTTTTTATATATATATCTTTTCATAATAATTAATTAATTAATTACTTAATGAATTAATATACTTTTCCTATTTCTAATTAATATATCATATCGAGCAATCAATATCCTGAAGAGCTAACAATCTCTTTTTATTTTTCTGCAGCATACAATGTACAGTTGGACTGTTACTGGCCTGAGGAGAAAGTGTTAGCAATGTGCCTAGTGTGCAGTATAAATAGGCTGCGTGCACGAGGCCAAACCGTTTGTTTAGTCAGGTAAAGCGCCATTTTAGATTCAGAATGTTATTAGTTGCAAGTTAGTGTTGTAAAATGGCGGCGATTGTCTATGTGTTATGTGGCTCGCAAGCATTTTTTTCTAATAGTGGCAGGCCAGGGGGCCAAGGGGGACCACAGAATTTCCAGGAGTAGGCACAGGGGACCACAAGGACAGTGGGGGCAACAAAAGGCAGAGGGAGGCAGCAGAGGTCCACTAGGGGCAACAGGGACCTTGAAGGACTGTGGGGGCCACAGGGAACTGAGGGAGTCCACAGATATCCGTGAGGGGCCACAGGAGGCTGAGGGGAACACAAGGGACTGAGGGAGGCCACAGAGGTCTGTGAGGAGCCACAGGGGGCAGTGGGGTGACACTGTGCCTGCAGAGGGGCACAGGGGGCCCTGGAGTCTGTGGGGGGCCACAGTGGGCCATGGAGGATCAACAGGATCAACAGGAGATCCACAGGGGTCGCAGGGGGGCTGGGGACCACAGACATTTTGATAGAGCGACCAAGGAACCGCAGGGGCAATGGGAGGGCTGCTTGGGACACAGGGGGGCACAGGGGCCAAAGAGGATCTACAGGGCCACAGGGGACCAATGGGAAGAGCACAGGGGACGCTCAGAGGCCATGGGCCTCAGTACCTTTCACTGTTTGCACCAGCTAGCTCTGTAGCTCTGACGCTGGGTGAAGGTGGCTCTGACTTTGGGTTCAGGGTAGTCCCATCCTGGACCCCATAAATCTGCTCCCCCTTCAAATACATTAAAAATACATTTACTCTAGTATGCTGCATTATCAGGACAACCCTACCATTTAGTGGGCCCTGGTGCTTTACACCTGGTGCACCAGCAGTAGCTATAACACCAAAGATACAAAGTCATCAAGTTGGACCAATTATATTCTAATTGGAAATGGTTTGATCGTTAACTTAAAAAATATTGAAGTGTAACTATATTTTTAATATTTAAAAAACAAATAAAGCTTGATATATACCAGAATATAGATTCAACGTTGCACCTTAAATCAGAGTATAATTCAACAATAAAAATAACAAACAAATACATCTAAGCTGTAGCAGGATTTCCAATATTTTCTTCTCTGTTACAGGTTTCTACACTTACATAGTTACATAGTTACATAGTAATTGAGCTTGAAAAAAAGACTTTTGGTCCATCAAGTTCAACCTTTTTAGATCTCCTCTGATCTGCAATATGCAGATTCATTGTTAATTGTTAATTGATCCAGAGGAAGGCAAACTGGAAAAACCCCACAGTGAAACTTTGTCAATTGTCTCAAAAGAGGGAAACAAATATAAAATTCCTTCCTGACCACAGAGACTGGTGATCAGATTCCTCCCTGGATCAATACTCCCTCTCTAATTATCCAGGATAACCCTGCCCTTTTTATTTAAAAATATATCCAATCCCTTTTTAAAGTTATCTATCAAATCTGCTGTCACCAAGTCCTTTGGTAGAGAATTCCACAAATTGACCACCCTTACTGTGAAGAACCCTTTTCTTTCTTTAAGGGGGAATCTTTTTACTTCTAATCTCAAAGGATGTTCCCTTTCAGTTGAAAACCTCTTGGCACAAAAAGTTCACTTGACATAGCCTTGTATTGACCCTGGATATATTTACTGTATATAAGGTAATCATATCCCCTCTTACATGCCTTTTTTTCTAGAGAAAATACATTTAATTTGGTTAGTCTTTCTTTATAACTTAGCCCCTTGATTCCCTTTATTAGTTTTGTTGGCCTTATGTGCAATTTTTCCAGCTCTAAAATTTCCATTTTTTTTAGTGCTGCCCAAAATTGTACTCCATATTCCAAATGAGGGCGTACTAGAGATCTGTATAGTGGCAGAATTATATTTGTTTTCCCTGCTTCTATACCCTTCTTAATCCATGCTAATATCTTACTTGCCTTTGCAGATGCTGCTTGGCATTGAGAACTGTTACCTAGGTGGTTGTCCACAAGTACTCCCAAATCCCTTTCAATATCTGATACACTAGATTTGCTCCATTAAGAATATAAATTGCATGGCTATTTTTCCTTACCAGATGCATAACTTTAAATGTATTCCTATTAAATCTCATCTGCCATTTAGTCACCCATTTCTCTAATTTGTGCAAATCCCTTTGGGGGGGAAATACATCATTATCTGATTTAATTACCTTGCACAACTTCATGTCATCAGCAAAGATGGAGACAATACTTTTCAATCCTATTACTAAGTCATTAATAATTATGTTAAAAAGGAGAGGACCTAATGCTGAACCTTGAGGAACCTCACTTACCACATTAGTCCAATCTGATTATGTTCCATTTACAACAACCCTTTGCTTCCTGTATTTTAGCCAGCTCTCAATCCATGAGCAGATATTTACTGCAATTCCTGTGTCCCTTAGTTTGCTCAATAGTCTCCCATGTGGCACTGTATGCCTTTGCAAAATCCAAAAATACTACATCCACTGAGTTGCCTTTATCCAAGTTCCTACTAACCTCTTCAAAGAGACTAATTAGGTTTGTTTGACATGACCTATCCCTCATTAATCAGATTTATCAAAAATTGTAGTAGCTCAGATTTTGCAATTAAACATGATTTTTATTTTCATGTCGACTCATAGCTATTCTATGGCTCCTGAAAAAAAGAATATTGTAAAACTCATTGATCCGCACCCAGGGTAGTGCCTTGGTGCCATGGGGGTGCATAAAGATCCCCGCTGTTATACTTTAGCTTGGGGAATCCCAGTCTCATAAAGGGTAGCGGGTATTGAGAGGGGATCAAGGGGATCCATTTGCTTATAGGAGAGAGTGGTATGAACCTCTTAATTGTGTCAGATTTGAACAATCAAGCCTTAAATCTGACACAATTAAGGTGGAAGCTTCTTCATAGGAACACATTTTCTCTGGGGTATTTGTTCTGTCTTTGCAGGGAGTTGAAAGTACTCATAGGCTTTTTAAAAATATGGGCACTGGGAGAGACTTCTGAGTAAACTTCAGGAAGATTGGATATTTTGAGGCATGTGATAGCGATTGCTAAAATAGTTATGAGACAGGTGCTTAGGGCTTAGTATATTATGGACATTTTATGCACTCGGATGGCATTTCTTGCAGGTTAGATTTACTTGTGTGATGTGATTTACCATTGAACTATAATGTGACTTTTGTGTATGGTGATCATACACATTACATTATATTATATATTATAGATCATCAGTTATGCTGGCAAAGAGTGTATTATAAAATCCTCTAGCTATCTTTCAGCCATTTTAAACTGAACTGGAGCTGCAATTGATACATTTTGGTTAGCATAATGGTGTTTGTTTAATAAGTAAGCATTTAAAAAAATAGATACAACTGTATATTTTTTATTACTTTATATCACTGACCCTACACCTTTAAGAAGTTGTTCCGAGCACAGGATATTGATTGTGGGGGGGCGTGACCGGAAATGGCTTTTGGCGCCGTTTGAGCGAAGCAATGGCGGATGAAGTGATGTCGGGAGTGTAGCTGAGTGTGAGCAGCGACTTCCCCCTGTACTGCAGGCTGTATACTCCCCTAAGACCCATATGCAATGTCTGGTAGACAGGACCAGAGAGAAGGAGGAAAAGGGGCATTGGCAACATAGCTGAGGGTGAGCAGCGCTCTAATTCCTGCACCACAAGCTGCCTGTTCTCCAATTCTCCAGTGACCCCAAAGTAAAGCACAGTAAACAGGACCAGAGGGAAGGAGGAAAGGAGACCTGCAGGCAAATACAGGCAAAGGAGGCCAAAGACATCTCTCTGAAGCTGGGACTGTATCACTGCGATGCATATATGCAGCACGTATGTAACAATATACCCTGATAAACAGTGCTGCACAGCAGGAGGCATTTCAGGGGTTGTAATAATCATAAATTAAAGATACATAGTGAAATTAGGGGCCCTAAAGAAGAAAAAGCACATATTACATTTTACAGTTATGTTACTCATGGAGACCTAGAAAGAACTATACAGTGAATACTGAAGGAAAGGAGCATTATACATTAACATATTAATAAACTCCTAGTAAAGTCCAAAGTATCCAGAGGTAGAAGTGTACGCTCTGTAGAATCTCAAAGTGTTTCACAAAAGACCCCTTTATAAAAGGACTGTATGGGACTGAGAGAATCACTTCTGAAGTAAGATGGAGCTGTAACACTGTGCTACACGTATGAAACATGTATATAATAATATTTACAATGTGAAATGATTTTCCTTAGAAATTCTGGAATTTCAACTTGTACTGATGTAGAGGAACAATATTTAAACTGTATGCAGTAAGAGCTTTGCTTGCAGAACTTTTGTCTTCAGAGAAAATCAAGTCATTTGCACTTTTTATTAAACAAAAAATGCATTTATTTTCTCAAAGCAGGTTTAATGTAAAATTATTTTGCTTAGTAATTCTTGCAACTGAACTTGTGCTGATGTAAAGGTACACTATTTAAACTGTATGCAAAAAGAGTTTAGCTTGCAAAACTTTTGACTTTAGAGAAAATCAAGTCATTTGCACTTTACATTAAATAAAAAATGCATTTATTTTCTCAAAGCAGGTTTAATGTAAAATTATTTTGCTTAGTAATTCTTGTAACTGAACTTGTACTGATGTAGAGGAACACTATTTAAACTGTATGCAGTAAGAGTTTAGCTTGCAGAACTTTTGTCTTCAGAGAAAATAAAGTCATTTGCCCTTTTCATTAAACTGAAAAAATGATTTTTTTTCTTAGTGCTGGTTTAATGTAAAATGATTTTCCTTAGAAAGTCTGGAATTTCAACTTGTACTGATGTAGAGGAACACTATTTAAACTGTATGCAGTAAGAGTTTGACTTGCAGAACTTTTGTCTTCAGAGAAAATAAAGTCATTTGCACTTTTCATTAAACTGAAAAAATGCTTTTTTTTCTTAGAGCTGGTTTACTGTAAAATTATTTTCCTTAGAAAGTCTGGAATTTGAACTTTTACTGATGTAGAGGAACACTATTTAAACTGTATGCAGTAAGAGTTTAGCTTGCAGAACTTTTGTCTTCAGAAAAAAACAAATTTTTGCACTTTACATTAAATAAAAAATGCATTTATTTTCTCAAAGCAGGTTTAATGTAAAATTATTTTGCTTAATAATTGTTTTAAATGAACTTGTACTGTTGTAAAGGAACACTATTTAAACTGTATGCAGAAAGAATTTAACTTGCAGAACTTTTTTCTTCAGAGAAAATCAAGTCATTTGCCCTTTTCATTAAACTGAAAAAAATGCATTTATTTTCTCAAAGCAGGTTTAATGTAAAATGATTTTCCTTAGAAAGTCTGGAATTTCACTGTAATGATGTAGATGAACACTATTTAAACTGTATGCAGTAAGAGTTTAGCTTGCAGAACTTTTTTCTTCAGAGAAAATCAAGTCATTTGCCCTTTTCATTAAACTGAAAAAATGCTTTTTTTTCTTAGAGCTGGTTTAATGTAAAATAATTTTCCTTAGAAAGTCTGGAATTTCACTGTAATGATGTAGAGGAACACTATTTAAACTGTATGCAGTAAGAGTTTAGCTTGCAGAACTTTTGTCTTTAGAAAAAAACAAATCATTTGCACTTTACATTAAATAAAAAATGCATTTATTTTCTCAAAGCAGGTTTAATGTAAAATGATTTTACTTAGAAAGTCTGGAATTTCACTGTAATGATGTAAAGGAACACTATTTAAACTGTATGCAGAAAGAATTTAACTTGCAGAACTTTTTTCTTCAGAGAAAATCAAGTCATTTGCCCTTTTCATTAAACTGAAAAAAATGCATTTATTTTCTCAAAGCAGGTTTAATGTAAAATGATTTTCCTTAGAAAGTCTGGAATTTCACTGTAATGATGTAGAGGGACACTATTTAAACTGTATGCAGTAAGAGTTTGACTTGCAGAACTTTTGTCTTCAGAGAAAATCAAGTCATTTGCCCTTTTCATTAAACTGAAAAAATGCTTTTTTTTCTTAGAGCTGGTTTAATGTAAAATGATTTTCCTTAGAAAGTCTGGAATTTCAACTTGTACTGATGTAGAGGAACACTATTTAAACTGTATGCAGTAAGAGTTTGACTTGCAGAACTTTTGTCTTCAGAGAAAATAAAGTCATTTGCCCTTTTCATTAAACTGAAAAAATGCTTTTTTTCATAGTGCTGGTTTAATGTAAAATGATTTTCCTTAGAAAGTCTGGAATTTCAACTTGTAATGATGTAGAGGAACACTATTTAAACTGTATGCAGTAAGAGTTTGACTTGCAGAACTTTTGTCTTCAGAGAAAATCAAGTCATTTGCCCTTTTCATTAAACTGAAAAAAATGCTTTTTTTTCTTAGAGCTGGTTTAATGTAAAATGATTTTCCTTAGAAAGTCTGGAATTTGAACTTTTACTGATGTAGAGGAACACTATTTAAACTGTATGCAGTAAGAGTTTAGCTTGCAGAACTTTTGTCTTCAGAAAAAAACAAATCATTTGCACTTTACATTAAATAAAAAATGCATTTATTTTCTCAAAGCAGGTTTAATGTAAAATTATTTTGCTTAATAATTGTTTTAAATGAACTTGTACTGTTGTAAAGGAACACTATTTAAACTGTATGCAGTAAGAGTTTAGCTTGCAGAACTTTTTTCTTCAGAGAAAATCAAGTCATTTGCCCTTTTCATTAAACTGAAAAAATGCTTTTTTTTCTTAGTGCTGGTTTAATGTAAAATGATTTTCCTTAGAAAGTCTGGAATTTGAACTTTTACTGATGTAGAGGAACACTATTTAAACTGTATGCAGTAAGAGTTTAGCTTGCAGAACTTTTGTCTTCAGAAAAAAACAAATCATTTGCACTTTACATTAAATAAAAAATGCATTTATTTTCTCAAAGCAGGTTTAATGTAAAATGATTTTACTTAGAAAGTCTGGAATTTCACTGTAATGATGTAAAGGAACACTATTTAAACTGTATGCAGAAAGAATTTAACTTGCAGAACTTTTTTCTTCAGAGAAAATCAAGTCATTTGCACTTTTCATTAAATAAAAAATGCATTTATTTTCTCAAAGCAGGTTTAATGTAAAATTGTTTTGCTTAGTAATTCTTATAACTGAAATTGTACTGATGTAAACGAACACTATTTAAACTGTATGCAGTAAGAGTTTAGCTTGCAGAACTTTTGTCTTCAGAGAAAATCAAATCATTTGCCCTTTCCATTAAACTGAAAAAATGCTTTTTTTTCTTAGAGCTGGTTTAATGTAAAATGATTTTCCTTAGAAAGTCTGGAATTTCAACTTGTACTGATGTAGAGGAACACTATTTACACTGTATGCAGTATGAGTTTTGCTTGCAGAACTTTTGTCTTCAGAGAAAATCAAGTCATTTGCACTTTTCATTAAACTGAAAAAATGCATTTATTTTCTCAAAGCAGGTTTAATGTAAAATTATTTTACTTAGTTATTCCTGCAACTGAACTTGTACTCATGTAAAGGAACACTATTTAAACTGTATGCAGTAAGAGTTTAGCTTGCAGAACTTTTTTCTTCAGAGAAAATCTAGTCATTTGCACTTTTCATTAAACTGAAAAAATGCTTTTTTTTCTTAGAGCTGGTTTAATGTAAAATGATTTTCCTTAGAAAGTCTGAAATTTCAACTTGTACTGATGTAGAGGAACACTATTTACACTGTATGCAGTAAGAGTTTTGCTTGCAGAACTTTTGTCTTCAGAGAAAATCAAGTCATTTGCACTTTTCATTAAACAAAAAATGCATTTATTTTCTCAAAGCAGGTTTAATGTAAAATTATTTTGCTTAGTAATTCTTGCAACTGAACTTGTACTGATGTAAAGGAACACTATTTAAACTGTATGCAGTAAGAGTTTGACTTGCAGAACTTTTGTCTTCAGAGAAAATCTAGTCATTTGCACTTTTCATTAAACTGAAAAAATGCTTTTTTTTCTTAGAGCTGGTTTAATGTAAAATGATTTTCCTTAGAAAGTCTGGAATTTCAACTTGTACTGATGTAGAGGAACACTATTTAAACTGTATGCAGTAAGAATTTAACTTGCAGAACTTTTTTCTTCAGAGAAAATCAAGTCATTTGCACTTTTCATTAAACTGAAAAAATGCATTTATTTTCTCAAAGCAGGTTTAATGTAAAATGATTTTCCTTAGAAAGTCTGGAATTTCACTGTAATGATGTAGAGCAACACTATTTAAACTGTATGCAGTAAGAGTTTAGCTTGCAGAACTTTTGTCTTCAGAGAAAATCAAGTCATTTGCACTTTTCATTAAACAAAAAATGCATTTATTTTCTCAAAGCAGGTTTAATGTAAAATTGTTTTGCTTAGTAATTCTTGCAACTGAAATTGTACTGATGTAAAGGAACACTATTTAAACTGTATGCAGTAAGAGTTTAGCTTGCAGAACTTTTGTCTTCAGAGAAAATCAAATCATTTGCCCCTTTCATTAAACTGAAAAAATGCTTTTTTTTTTATAGTGCTGGTTTAATGTAAAATGATTTTCCTTAGAAAGTCTGGAATTTCAACTTGTACTGATGTAGAGGAACACTATTTAAACTGTATGCAGTAAGAGTTTAGCTTGCAGAACTTTTGTCTTCAGAGAAAATCAAGTCATTTGCACTTTTCATTAAACAAAAAATGCATTTATTTTCTCAAAGCAGGTTTAATGTAAAATTATTTTGCTTAGTAATTCTTGCAACTGAACTTGTACTGATGTAAAGGAACACTATTTAAACTGTATGCAGTAAGAGTTTAGCTTGCAGAACTTTTGTCTTCATAAAAAAAAAAAATCATTTGTACTTTACATTAAATAAAAAATGCATTTATTTTCTCAAAGCAGGTTTAATGTAAAATTATTTTGCTTAATAATTGTTTTAAATGAACTTGTACTGTTGTAAAGGAACACTATTTAAACTGTATGCAGAAAGAATTTAACTTGCAGAACTTTTTTCTTCAGAGAAAATCAAGTCATTTGCCCTTTTCATTAAACTGAAAAAAATGCATTTATTTTCTCAAAGCAGGTTTAATATAAAATGATTTTACTTAGAAAGTCTGGAATTTCACTGTAATGATGTAGAGGAACACTATTTAAACTGTATGCAGTAAGAGTTTAGCTTGCAGAACTTTTGTCTTCAGAGAAAATCTAGTCATTTGCACTTTTCATTAAACTGAAAAAATGTTTTTTTTTCTTAGAGCTGGTTTAATGTAAAATGATTTTCCTTAGAAAGTCTGGAATTTCAACTTGTACTGATGTAGAGGAACACTATTTAAACTGTATGCAGTAAGAGTTTAGCTTGCAGAACTTTTGTCTTCAGAAAAAAACAAATCATTTGCACTTTACATTAAATAAAAAATGCATTTATTTTCTCAAAGCAGGTTTAATGTAAAATGATTTTCCTTAGAAAGTCTGGAATTTCAACTTGTACTGATGTAGAGGAACACTATTTAAACTGTATGCAGTAAGAGTTTGACTTGCAGAACTTTTGTCTTCAGAGAAAATCTAGTCATTTGCACTTTTCATTAAACTGAAAAAATGCTTTTTTTTCTTAGAGCTGGTTTACTGTAAAATGATTTTCCTTAGAAAGTCTGGAATTTGAACTTTTACTGATGTAGAGGAACACTATTTAAACTGTATGCAGTAAGAGTTTAGCTTGCAGAACTTTTGTCTTCAGAAAAAAACAAATTTTTGCACTTTACATTAAATAAAAAATGCATTTATTTTCTCAAAGCAGGTTTAATGTAAAATTATTTTGCTTAGTAATTCTTGCAACTGAACTTGTACTGATGTAAAGGAACACTATTTAAACTGTATGCAGTAAGAATTTAACTTGCAGAACTTTTTTCTTCAGAGAAAATCAAGTCATTTGCCCTTTTCATTAAACTGAAAAAAATGCATTTATTTTCTCAAAGCAGGTTTAATGTAAAATGATTTTCCTTAGAAAGTCTGGAATTTCACTGTAATGATGTAGAGGGACACTATTTAAACTGTATGCAGTAAGAGTTTAGCTTGCAGAACTTTTTTCTTCAGAGAAAATCAAGTCATTTGCCCTTTTCATTAAACTGAAAAAATGCTTTTTTTTCTTAGAGCTGGTTTAATGTAAAATGATTTTCCTTAGAAAGTCTGGAATTTCACTGTAATGATGTAGAGGAACACTATTTAAACTGTATGTAGTAAGAGTTTAGCTTGCAGAACTTTTGTGTTCAGAAAAAAACAAATCATTTGCACTTTACATTAAATAAAAAATGCATTTATTTTCTCAAAGCAGGTTTAATGTAAAATGATTTTACTTAGAAAGTCTGGAATTTCACTGTAATGATGTAAAGGAACACTATTTAAACTGTATGCAGAAAGAATTTAACTTGCAGAACTTTTTTCTTCAGAGAAAATCAAGTCATTTGCACTTTTCATTAAACAAAAAATGCATTTATTTTCTCAAAGCAGGTTTAATGTAAAATTACTTTGCTTAGTAATACTTGTAACTGAAATTGTACTGATGTAATGGAACACTATTTAAACTGTATGCAGTAAGAGTTTAGCTTGCAGAACTTTTGTCTTCAGAGAAAATCAAATCATTTGCCCTTTTCATTAAACTGAAAAAATGCTTTTTTTTCTTAGAGCTGGTTTAATGTAAAATGATTTTCCTTAGAAAGTCTGGAATTTCAACTTGTACTGATGTAGAGGAACACTATTTACACTGTATGCAGTAAGAGTTTTGCTTGCAGAACTTTTGTCTTCAGAGAAAATCAAGTCATTTGCACTTTTCATTAAACAAAAAATGCATTTATTTTCTCAAAGCAGGTTTAATGTAAAATTATTTTACTTAGTTATTCTTGCAACCGAACTTGTACTGATGTAAAGGAACACTATTTAAACTGTATGCAGAAAGAGTTTAGCTTGCAGAACTTTTTTCTTCAGAGAAAATCAAGTCATTTGCCCTTTTCATTAAACTGAAAAAATGCTTTTTTTTCTTAGAGCTGGTTTAATGTAAAATGATTTTCCTTAGAAAGTCTGAAATTTCAACTTGTACTGATGTAGAGGAACACTATTTACACTGTATGCAGTATGAGTTTTGCTTGCAGAACTTTTGTCTTCAGAGAAAATCAAGTCATTTGCACTTTTCATTAAACAAAAAATGCAATTATTTTCTCAAAGCAGGTTTAATGTAAAATGATTTTGCTTAGTAATTCTTGCAACTGAACTTGTACTGATGTAAAGGAACACTATTTAAACTGTATGCAGTAAGAGTTTAGCTTGCAGAACTTTTGTCTTCAGAGAAAATCTAGTCATTTGCACTTTTCATTAAACTGAAAAAATGCTTTTTTTTCTTAGAGCTGGTTTAATGTAAAATGATTTTCCTTAGAAAGTCTGGAATTTCAACTTGTACTGATGTAGAGGAACACTATTTAAACTGTATGCAGTAAGAATTTAACTTGCAGAACTTTTTTCTTCAGAGAAAATCAAGTCATTTGCCCTTTTCATTAAACTGAAAAAATGCATTTATTTTCTCAAAGCAGGTTTAATGTAAAATGATTTTACTTAGAAAGTCTGGAATTTCACTGTAATGATGTAGAGCAACAATATTTAAACTGTATGCAGTAAGAGTTTAGCTTGCAGAACTTTTGTCTTCAGAGAAAATCAAGTCATTTGCACTTTTCATTAAACAAAAAATGCATTTATTTTCTCAAAGCAGGTTTAATGTAAAATTGTTTTGCTTAGTAATTCTTGCAACTGAAATTGTACTGATGTAAACGAACACTATTTAAACTGTATGTAGTAAGAGTTTAGCTTGCAGAACTTTTGTCTGCAGAGAAAATTAAATCATTTGCCCCTTTCATTAAACTGAAAAAATGCTTTTTTTTTATAGTGCTGGTTTATTGTAAAATGATTTTCCTTAGAAAGTCTGGAATTTCAACTTGTACTGATGTAGAGGAATATTTAAACTGTATGCAGAAAGAGTTTAACTTGCAGAACTTTTGTCTTCAGAGAAAATCAAGTCATTTGCACTTTTCATTAAACAAAAAATGCATTTATTTTCTCAAAGCAGGTTTAATGTAAAATTATTTTGCTTAGTAATTCTTGCAACTGAACTTGTACTGATGTAGAGGAACACTATTTAAACTGTATGCAGTAAGAGTTTAGCTTGCAGAACTTTTGTCTTCATAAAAAAAAAAAATCATTTGTACTTTACATTAAATAAAAAATGCATTTATTTTCTCAAAGCAGGTTTAATGTAAAATTATTTTGCTTAATAATTGTTTTAAATGAACTTGTACTGTTGTAAAGGAACACTATTTAAACTGTATGCAGAAAGAATTTAACTTGCAGAACTTTTTTCTTCAGAGAAAATCAAGTCATTTGCCCTTTTCATTAAACTGAAAGAAATGCATTTATTTTCTCAAAGCAGGTTTAATATAAAATGATTTTACTTAGAAAGTTTGGAATTTCACTGTAATGATGTAGATGAACAATATTTAAACTGTATGCAGTAAGAGTTTAGCTTGCAGAACTTTTGTCTTCAGAGAAAATCAAGTCATTTGCACTTTTCATTAAACTGAAAAAATGTTTTTTTTTCTTAGAGCTGGTTTAATGTAAAATGATTTTCCTTAGAAAGTCTGGAATTTCAACTTGTACTGATGTAGAGGAACACTATTTAAACTGTATGCAGTAAGAGTTTAGCTTGCAGAACTTTTGTCTTCAGAAAAAATCAAGTCATTTGCACTTTTCATTAAACAAAAAAATGCATTTATTTTCTCAAAGCAGGTTTAATGTAAAATGATTTTCCTTAGAAAGTCTGGAATTTCAACTTGTACTGATGAAGAGGAACACTATTTAAACTGTATGCAGTAAGAGTTTGACTTGCAGAACTTTTGTCTTCAGAGAAAATCTAGTCATTTGCACTTTTCATTAAACTGAAAAAATGCTTTTTTTTCTTAGAGCTGGTTTAATGTAAAATGATTTTCCTTAGAAAGTCTGGAATTTGAACTTTTACTGATGTAGAGGAACACTATTTAAACTGTATGCAGTAAGAGTTTAGCTTGCAGAGCTTTTGTCTTCAGAAAAAAACAAATCATTTGCACTTTACATTAAATAAAAAATGCATTTATTTTCTCAAAGCAGGTTTAATGTAAAATTATTTTGCTTAGTAATTCTTACAACTGAACTTGTACTAATGTAAAGGAACACTATTTAAACTGTATGCAGTAAGAATTTAACTTGCAGAACTTTTTTCTTCAGAGAAAATCAAGTCATTTGCCCTTTTCATTAAACAAAAAAATGCATTTATTTTCTCAAAGCAGGTTTAATGTAAAATGATTTTCCTTAGAAAGTCTGGAATTTCACTGTAATGATGTAGACGAACACTATTTAAACTCTATGCAGTAAGAGTTTAGCTTGCAGAACTTTTGTCTTCAGAGAAAATCAAGTCATTTGCCCTTTTCATTAAACTGAAAAAATGCTTTTTTTTCTTAGAGCTGGTTTAATGTAAAATGATTTTCCTTAGAAAGTCTGGAATTTCACTGTAATGATGTAGAGGAACACTATTTAAACTGTATGCAGTAAGAGTTTAGCTTGCAGAACTTTTGTCTTCAGAAAAAAACAAATCATTTGCACTTTACATTAAATAAAAAATGCATTTATTTTCTCAAAGCAGGTTTAATGTAAAATGATTTTACTTAGAAAGTCTGGAATTTCACTGTAATGATGTAAAGGAACACTATTTAAACTGTATGCAGTAAGAATTTAACTTGCAGAACTTTTTTCTTCAGAGAAAATCAAGTCATTTGCCCTTTTCATTAAACTGAAAAAATGCATTTATTTTCTCAAAGCAGGTTTAATGTAAAATTGTTTTGCTTAATAATTCTTGCAACTGAAATTGTACTGATGTAAAGGAACACTATTTAAACTGTATGCAGTAAGAGTTTAGCTTGCAGAACTTTTGTATTCAGAGAAAATCAAATCATTTGCCCTTTTCATTAAACTGAAAAAATGCTTTTTTTTCTTAGAGCTGGTTTAATGTAAAATGATTTTCCTTAGAAAGTCTGGAATTTCAACTTGTACTGATGTAGAGGAACACTATTTACACTGTATGCAGTATGAGTTTTGCTTGCAGAACTTTTGTCTTCAGAGAAAATCAAGTCATTTGCACTTTTCATTAAATAAAAAATGCATTTATTTTCTAACAGCAGATTTAATGTAAAATTATTTTACTTAGTTATTCCTGCAACTGAACTTGTACTCATGTAAAGGAACACTATTTAAACTGTATGCAGAAATAGTTTAGCATGCAGAACTTTTTTCTTCAGAGAAAATCTAGTCATTTACCCTTTTCATTAAACTGAAAAAAATGCTTTTTTTTCTTAGAGCTGGTTTAATGTAAAATGATTTTCCTTAGAAAGTCTGGAATTTTAACTTGTACTGATGTAGAGGAACACTATTTACACTGTTTGCAGTACGAGTTTTGCTTGCAGAACTTTTGTCTTCAGAGAAAATCAAGTCATTTGCACTTTTCATTAAACAAAAAATGCATTTATTTTCTCAAAGCAGGTTTAATGTAAAATTATTTTGCTTAGTAATTCTTGCAACTGAACTTGTACTGATGTAAATGAACACTATTTAAACTGTATGCAGTAAGAGTTTGACTTGCAGAACTTTTGTCTTCAGAGAAAATCTAGTCATTTGCACTTTTCATTAAACTGAAAAAATGTTTTTTTTTTCTTAGAGCTGGTTTAATGTAAAATGATTTTCCTTAGAAAGTCTGGAATTTCAACTTGTACTGATTTAAAGGAACACTATTTAAACTGTATGCAGTAAGAATTTAACTTGCAGAACTTTTTTCTTCAGAGAAAATCAAGTCATTTGCACTTTTCATTAAACTGAAAAAATGCATTTATTTTCTCAAAGCAGGTTTAATGTAAAATGATTTTACTTAGAAAGTCTGGAATTTCACTGTAATGATGTAGAGGAACAATATTTAAACTGTATGCAGTAAGAGTTTAGCTTGCAGAACTTTTGTCTTCAGAGAAAATCAAGTCATTTGCACTTTTCATTAAACAAAAAATGCAATTATTTTCTCAAAGCAGGTTTAATGTAAAATTATTTTTCTTAGTAATTCTTGCAACTGAAATTGTACTGATGTAAAGGAACACTATTCAAACTGTATGTAGTAAGAGTTTAGCTTGCAGAACTTTTGTCTTCAGAGAAAATCAAATCATTTGCCCCTTTCATTAAACTGAAAAAATGCTTTTTTTTTATAGTGCTGGTTTATTGTAAAATGATTTTCCTTAGAAAGTCTGGAATTTCAACTTGTACTGATGTAGAGGAACAATATTTAAACTGTATGTAGTAAGAGTTTAACTTGCATAAATTTTGTCTTCAGAGAAAATCAAGTCATTTGCACTTTTCATTAAACAAAAAATGCATTTATTTTCTCAAAGCAGGTTTAATGTAAAATTATTTTGCTTAGTAATTCTTGCAACTGAACTTGTACTGATGTAGAGGAACACTATTTAAACTGTATGCAGTAAGAGTTTAGCTTGCAGAACTTTTGTCTTCATAAAAAAAAAAATCATTTGTACTTTACATTAAATAAAAAATGCATTTATTTTCTCAAAGCAGGTTTAATGTAAAATTATTTTGCTTAATAATTGTTTTAAATGAACTTGTACTGTTGTAAAGAAACACTATTTAAACTGTATGCAGAAAGAATTTAACTTGCAGAACTTTTTTCTTCAGAGAAAATCAAGTCATTTGCCCTTTTCATTAAACTGAAAGAAATGCATTTATTTTCTCAAAGCAGGTTTAATATAAAATGATTTTACTTAGAAAGTTTGGAATTTCACTGTAATTATGTAGAGGGACTTTATTTAAACTGTATGCAGTAAGAGTTTAGCTTGCAGAACTTTTGTCTTTAGAGAAAATCTAGTCATTTGCACTTTTTATTAAAGTGAAAAAATGTTTTTTTTTCTTAGAGCTGGTTTTAATGTAAAATGATTTTCCTTAGAAAGTCTGGAATTTGAACTTTTATTGATGTAAAGGAACACTATTTAAACTGTATGCAGTAAGAGTTTAGCTTGCAGAACTTTTGTCTTCAGAAAAAAACAAATCATTTGCACTTTACATTAAATAAAAAATGCATTTATTTTCTCAAAGCAGGTTTAATGTAAAATTATTTTGCTTAATAATTGTTTTAAATGAACTTGTACTGTTGTAAAGGAACACTATTTAAACTGTATGCAGAAAGAATTTAACTTGCAGAACTTTTTTCTTCAGAGAAAATCAAGTCATTTGCCCTTTTCATTAAACTGAAAAAAATGCATTTATTTTCTCAAAGCAGGTTTAATGTAAAATGATTTTCCTTAGAAAGTCTGGAATTTCACTGTAATGATGTAGAGGGACACTATTTAAACTGTATGCAGTAAGAGTTTAGCTTGCAGAACTTTTTTCTTCAGAGAAAATCAAGTCATTTGCCCTTTTCATTAAACTGAAAAAATGCTTTTTTTTCTTAGAGCTGGTTTAATGTAAAATAATTTTCCTTAGAAAGTCTGGAATTTCACTGTAATGATGAAGAGAAACACTATTTAAACTGTATGCAGTAAGAGTTTAGCTTGCAGAACTTTTGTCTTTAGAAAAAAACAAATCATTTGCACTTTACATTAAATAAAAAATGCATTTATTTTCTCAAAGCAGGTTTAATGTAAAATGATTTTACTTAGAAAGTCTGGAATTTCACTGTAATGATGTAAAGGAACACTATTTAAACTGTATGCAGAAAGAATTTAACTTGCAGAACTTTTTTCTTTAGAGAAAATGAAGTCATTTGCACTTTTCATTAAACAAAAAATGCATTTATTTTCTCAAAGCAGGTTTAATGTAAAATTACTTTGCTTAGTAATACTTGTAACTGAAATTGTACTGATGTAATGGAACACTATTTAAACTGTATGCAGTAAGAGTTTAGCTTGAAGAACTTTTGTCTTCAGAGAAAATCAAATCATTTGCCCTTTTCATTAAACTGAAAAAATGCTTTTTTTTCTTAGAGCTGGTTTAATGTAAAATGATTTTCCTTAGAAAGTCTGGAATTTCAACTTGTACTGATGTAGAGGAACACTATTTACACTGTATGCAGTATGAGTTTTGCTTGCAGAACTTTTGTCTTCAGAGAAAATCAAGTCATTTGCACTTTTCATTAAACAAAAAATGCAATTATTTTCTAACAGCAGGTTTAATGTAAAATTATTTTACTTAGTTATTCCTGCAACTGAACTTGTACTCATGTAAAGGAACACTATTTAAACTGTATGCAGTAAGAGTTTAGCATGCAGAACTTTTTCCTCAGAGAAAATCTAGTCATTTGCACTTTTCATTAAACTGAAAAAATGCTTTTTTTTCTTAGAGCTGGTTTAATGTAAAATGATTTTCCTTAGAAAGTCTGGAATTTCACTGTAATGATGTAGAGGAACACTATTTAAACTGTATGCAGTAAGAGTTTAGCTTGCAGAACTTTTGTCTTCAGAAAAAAACAAGTCATTTGCACTTTACATTAAATAAAAAATGCATTTATTTTCTCAAAGCAGGTTTAATGTAAAATTATTTTGCTTAATAATTGTTTTAAATGAACTTGTACTGTTGTAAAGGAACACTATTTAAACTGTATGCAGAAAGAATTTAACTTGCAGAACTTTTTTCTTCAGAGAAAATCAAATCATTTGCCCCTTTCATTAAACTGAAAAAATGCTTTTTTTTTATAGTGCTGGTTTAATGTAAAATGATTTTCCTTAGAAAGTCTGGAATTTCAACTTGTACTGATGTAGAGGAACAATATTTAAACTGTATGTAGTAAGAGTTTAACTTGCATAAATTTTGTCTTCAGAGAAAATCAAGTCATTTGCACTTTTCATTAAACAAAAAATGCATTTATTTTCTCAAAGCAGGTTTAATGTAAAATTATTTTGCTTAGTAATTCTTGCAACTGAACTTGTACTGATGTAGAGGAACACTATTTAAACTGTATGCAGTAAGAGTTTAGCTTGCAGAACTTTTGTCTTCATAAAAAAAAAATCATTTGTACTTTACATTAAATAAAAAATGCATTTATTTTCTCAAAGCAGGTTTAATGTAAAATTATTTTGCTTAATAATTGTTTTAAATGAACTTGTACTGTTGTAAAGGAACACTATTTAAACTGTATGCAGAAAGAATTTAACTTGCAGAACTTTTTTCTTCAGAGAAAATCAAGTCATTTGCCCTTTTCATTAAACTGAAAGAAATGCATTTATTTTCTTAAAGCAGGTTTATTATAAAATGATTTTACTTAGAAAGTTTGGAATTTCACTGTAATGATGTAGAGGGACACTATTTAAACTGTATGCAGTAAGAGTTTAGCTTGCAGAACTTTTGTCTTTAGAGAAAATCTAGTCATTTGCACTTTTTATTAAAGTGAAAAAATGTTTTTTTTTCTTAGAGCTGGTTTTAATGTAAAATGATTTTCCTTAGAAAGTCTGGAATTTGAACTTTTATTGATGTAAAGGAACACTATTTAAACTGTATGCAGTAAGAGTTTAGCTTGCAGAACTTTTGTCTTCAGAAAAAAACAAATCATTTGGACTTTACATTAAACAAAAAATGCATTTATTTTTTTAAAGCAGGTTTAATGTAAAATTATTTTACTTAGTTATTCCTGCAACTGAACTTTTACTAATGTAAAGGAACACTATTTAAACTGTATGCAGAAAGAGTTTAGCTTGCAGAACTTTTTTCTTCAGAGAAAATAAAGTCATTTGCCCTTTTCATTAAATTGAAAAAATGATTTTTTTTCTTAGTGCTGGTTTAATGTAAAATGATTTTCCTTAGAAAGTCTGGAATTTCAACTTGTACTGATGTAGAGGAACACTATTTAAACTGTATGCAGTAAGAGTTTGACTTGCAGAACTTTTGTCTTCAGAGAAAATAAAGTCATTTGCACTTTTCATTAAACTGAAAAAATGCTTTTTTTTCTTAGAGCTGGTTTAATGTAAAATTATTTTCCTTAGAAAGTCTGGAATTTCAACTTATACTGATGTAGAGGAACACTATTTACACTGTATGCAGTATGAGATTTGCTTGCAGAACTTTTGTCTTCAGAGAAAATCAAGTCATTTGCCCTTTTCATTAAACTGAAAAAATGCTTTTTTTTCTTAGAGCTGGTTTAATGTAAAATGATTTTCCTTAGAAAGTCTGGAATTTCACTGTAATGATGTAGAGGAACACTATTTAAACTGTATGCAGTAAGAGTTTAGTTTGCAGAACTTTTGTCTTTAGAAAAAAAACAAATCATTTGCACTTTACATTAAATAAAAAATGCATTTATTTTCTCAAAGCAGGTTTAATGTAAAATGATTTTACTTAGAAAGTCTGGAATTTCACTGTAATGATGTAAAGGAACACTATTTAAACTGTATGCAGAAAGAATTTAACTTGCAGAACTTTTTTCTTCAGAGAAAATCAAGTCATTTGCCCTTTTCATTAAACTGAAAAAAATGCATTTATTTTCTCAAAGCAGGTTTAATGTAAAATGATTTTCCTTAGAAAGTCTGGAATTTCACTGTAATGATGTAGAGGGACACTATTTAAACTGTATGCAGTAAGAGTTTAGCTTGCAGAACTTTTTTCTTCAGAGAAAATCAAGTCATTTGCCCTTTTCATTAAACTGAAAAAAATGCTTTTTTTCTTAGAGCTGGTTTAATGTAAAATGATTTTCCTTAGAAAGTCTGGAATTTCAACTTGTACTGATGTAGAGGAACACTATTTACACTGTATGCAGTATGAGTTTTGCTTGCAGAACTTTTGTCTTCAGAGAAAATCAAGTCATTTGCACTTTTCATTAAACAAAAAATGCAATTATTTTCTCAAAGCAGGTTTAATGTAAAATGATTTTGCTTAGTAATTCTTGCAACTGAACTTGTACTGATGTAAAGGTACACTATTTAAACTGTATGCAGAAAGACTTTAACTTGCAGAACTTTTGTCTTCAGAGAAAATCAAGTAATTTGCCCTTTTCATTAAACTGAAAAAATGCTTTTTTTTCTTAGAGCTGGTTCAATGTAAAATGATTTTCCTTAGAAAGTCTGGAATTTCAACTTGTACTGATGTAGAGGAACAATATTTAAACTGTATGCAGTAAGAGCTTTGCTTGCAGAACTTTTGTCTTCAGAGAAAATCAAGTCATTTGCACTTTTTATTAAACAAAAAATGCAATTATTTTCTCAAAGCAGGTTTAATGTAATATTATTTTGCTTAGTAATTCTTGCAACTGAACTTGTGCTGATGTAAAGGTACACTATTTAAACTGTATGCAAAAAGAGTTTAGCTTGCAGAACTTTTGACTTTAGTGAAAATCAAGTTTTTTGCACTTTTCATAAAACAAAAAATTCATTTATTTTCTCAAAGCAGGTTTAATGTAAAATTATTTTGCTTAGTAATTCTTGTAACTGAACTTGTACTGATGTAGAGGAACACTATTTAAACTGTATGCAGTAAGAGTTTAGCTTGCAGAACTTTTGTCTTCAGAGAAAATAAAGTCATTTGCCCTTTTCATTAAACTGAAAAAATGATTTTTTTTCTTAGTGCTGGTTTAATGTAAAATGATTTTCCTTAGAAAGTCTGGAATTTCAACTTGTAATGATGTAGAGGAACACTATTTAAACTGTATGCAGTAAGAGTTTGACTTGCAGAACTTTTGTCTTCAGAGAAAATAAAGTCATTTGCACTTTTCATTAAACTGAAAAAATGCTTTTTTTTCTTAGAGCTGGTTTACTGTAAAATTATTTTCCTTAGAAAGTCTGGAATTTGAACTTTTACTGATGTAGAGGAACACTATTTAAACTGTATGCAGTAAGAGTTTAGCTTGCAGAACTTTTGTCTTCAGAAAAAAACAAATCATTTGCACTTTACATTAAATAAAAAATGCATTTATTTTCTCAAAGCAGGTTTAATGTAAAATTATTTTGCTTAATAATTGTTTTAAATGAACTTGTACTGTTGTAAAGGAACACTATTTAAACTGTATGCAGAAAGAATTTAACTTGCAGAACTTTTTTCTTCAGAGAAAATCAAGTCATTTGCCCTGTTCATTAAACTGAAAAAAATGCATTTATTTTCTCAAAGCAGGTTTAATGTAAAATGATTTTCCTTAGAAAGTCTGGAATTTCACTGTAATGATGTAGAGGGACACTATTTAAACTGTATGCAGTAAGAGTTTAGCTTGCAGAACTTTTTTCTTCAGAGAAAATCAAGTCATTTGCCCTTTTCATTAAACTGAAAAAATGCTTTTTTTTCTTAGAGCTGGTTTAATGTAAAATAATTTTCCTTAGAAAGTCTGGAATTTCACTGTAATGATGAAGAGGAACACTATTTAAACTGTATGCAGTAAGAGTTTAGCTTGCAGAACTTTTGTCTTTAGAAAAAAACAAATCATTTGCACTTTACATTAAATAAAAAATGCATTTATTTTCTCGAAGCAAGTTTAATGTAAAATGATTTTACTTAGAAAGTCTGGAATTTCACTGTAATGATGTAAAGGAACACTATTTAAACTGTATGCAGAAAGAATTTAACTTGCAGAACTTTTTTCTTCAGAGAAAATGAAGTCATTTGCACTTTTCATTAAACAAAAAATGCATTTATTTTCTCAAAGCAGGTTTAATGTAAAATTACTTTGCTTAGTAATACTTGTAACTGAAATTGTACTGATGTAATGGAACACTATTTAAACTGTATGCAGTAAGAGTTTAGCTTGAAGAACTTTTGTCTTCAGAGAAAATCAAATCATTTGCCCTTTTCATTAAACTGAAAAAATGCTTTTTTTTCATAGTGCTGGTTTAATGTAAAATGATTTTCCTTAGAAAGTCTGAAATTTCAACTTGTACTGATGTAGAGGAACAATATTTAAACTGTATGTAGTAAGAGTTTAACTTGCATAAATTTTGTCTTCAGAGAAAATCAAGTCATTTGCACTTTTCATTAAACAAAAAATGCATTTATTTTCTCAAAGCAGGTTTAATGTAAAATTATTTTGCTTAGTAATTCTTGCAACTGAACTTGTTCTGATGTAGAGGAACACTATTTAAACTGTATGCAGTAAGAGTTTAGCTTGCAGAACTTTTGTCTTCATAAAAAAAAAAATCATTTGTACTTTACATTAAATAAAAAATGCATTTATTTTCTCAAAGCAGGTTTAATGTAAAATTATTTTGCTTAATAATTGTTTTAAATGAACTTGTACTGTTGTAAAGGAACACTATTTAAACTGTATGCAGAAAGAATTTAACTTGCAGAACTTTTTTCTTCAGAGAAAATCAAGTCATTTGCCCTTTTCATTAAACTGAAAGAAATGCATTTATTTTCTCAAAGCAGGTTTAATATAAAATGATTTTACTTAGAAAGTTTGGAATTTCACTGTAATGATGTAGAGGGACACTATTTAAACTGTATGCAGTAAGAGTTTAGCTTGCAGAACTTTTGTCTTTAGAGAAAATCTAGTCATTTGCACTTTTTATTAAAGTGAAAAAATGTTTTTTTTTCTTAGAGCTGGTTTTAATGTAAAATGATTTTCCTTAGAAAGTCTGGAATTTGAACTTTTATTGATGTAAAGGAACACTATTTAAACTGTATGCAGTAAGAGTTTAGCTTGCAGAACTTTAATCTTCAGAAAAAAACAAATCATTTGGACTTTACATTAAACAAAAAATGCATTTATTTTTTTAAAGCAGGTTTAATGTAAAATTATTTTACTTAGTTATTCCTGCAACTGAACTTTTACTAATGTAAAGGAACACTATTTAAACTGTATGCAGAAAGAGTTTAGCTTGCAGAACTTTTTTCTTCAGAGAAAATAAAGTCATTTGCCCTTTTCATTAAATTGAAAAAATGATTTTTTTTCTTAGTGCTGGTTTAATGTAAAATGATTTTCCTTAGAAAGTCTGGAATTTCAACTTGTACTGATGTAGAGGAACACTATTTAAACTGTATGCAGTAAGAGTTTGACTTGCAGAACTTTTGTCTTCAGAGAAAATAAAGTCATTTGCACTTTTCATTAAACTGAAAAAATGCTTTTTTTTCTTAGAGCTGATTTACTGTAAAATTATTTT
>CM050165.1:163258892-163356392 GCA_027410445.1 Discoglossus pictus
TTTCCTTTGGCAAAATGGGTCAAAAGAAGGACTTGACAGGCTCAGAAAAGTCAAAAATAGTGAGATATCTTGCAGAGGGATGCAGCACTCTTAAAATTGCAAAGCTTCTGAAGCGTGATCATCGAACAATCAAGCGTTTCATTCAAAAAAGTCAACATGGTCGCAAGAAGCGTGTGGGAAAAACCAAGGCGCAAAATAACTGCCCATGAACTGAGAAAAGTCAAGCGTGCAGCTGCCACGATGCCACTTGCCACCAGTTTGGCCATATTTCAGAGCTGCAACACCACTGGAGTGCCCAAAAGCACAAGGTGTGCAATACTCAGAGACATGGCCAAGGTAAGAAAGGCTGAAAGACGACCACCACTGAACAAGACACACAAGCTGAAACGTCAAGACTGGGCCAAGAAATCTCTCAAGACTGATTTTTCTAAGGTTTTATGGACTGATGAAATGAGAGTGAGTCTTGATGGGCCCGTGGCTGGATTGGTAAAGGGCAGAGAGCTCCAGTCCGACTCAGACGCCAGCAAGGTGGAGGTGGAGTACTGGTTTGGGCTGGTATCATCAAAGATGAGCTTGTGGGGCCTTTTCGGGTTGAGGATGGAGTCAAGCTCAACTCCCAGTCCTACTGCCAGTTCCTGGAAGACACCTTCTTCAAGCAGTGGTACAGGAAGAAGTCTGCATCCTTCAAGAAAAACATGATTTTCATGCAGGACAATGCTCCATCACACGCGTCCAAGTACTCCACAGCGTGGCTGGCAAGAAAGGGTATAAAATACGAAAATCTAATGACTTGGCCTCCTTGTTCACCTGATCTGAACCCCATTGAGAACCTGTGGTCCATCATCAAATGTGAGATTTACAAGGAGGGAAAACAGTACACCTCTCTAAACAGTGTCTGGGAGGCTGTGGTTGCTGCTGCACGCAATGTTGATGGTGAACAGATCAAAACACTGACAGAATCCATGGATGGCAGGCTTTTGAGTGTCCTTGCAAAGAAAGGTGGCTATATTGGTCACTGATTTGTTTTTGTTTTGTTTTTGAATGTCAGAAATGTATATTTGTGAATGTTGAGATGTTATATTGGTTTCACTGGTAAAAATAAATAATTGAAATGGGTATATATTTGTTTTTTGTTAAGTTGCCTAATAATTATGCACAGTAATAGTCACCTGCACACACAGATATCCCCCTAAAATAGCTAAAACTAAAAACAAACTAAAAACTACTTCCAAAAATATTCAGCTTTGATATTAATGAGTTTTTTGGGTTCATTGAGAAAATGGTTGTTGTTCAATAATAAAATTAATCCTCAAAAATACAACTTGCCTAATAATTCTGCACTCCTTGTATGTACACATGGGAGTCAAAACTTTCTCTAGGCTCAGATGATGATGTATGTCTCTTCCTTCTGAACTGTGTCTGAGGAATATCATCTGGATCACCATAATAGGTTGGAACAATGTGTAACGGCATTATGGCTTTAGTCATGGAACATTCCCCACGCCATACTCCTGACAGTCTTACCCTGAGTTTCATATCTCCACACAACCAATATATGTCCCCCAAAGATCGGGTCTGATTGATTAACAGTGTAGATGACCCATCTCTATATGTGTGACAAAACCCACTTGGGAACCTCTGTAAGTTGAACCCCTGAGAAACGTTTCTCCTGTAACACGTGTAATTTCCAGGGTACACAGTTATACCTCTCCCTGGGTGGGGATTACTAGTCATCACGGGGTACGTTTTCCTCCATTGTTCACACTCATCTGTATGACTATATGTTTTGAACAATTTTAGAAAACATGTCTCTTCTTGCAAAGGTATAATAAATGGAACAGTACCTAAGTGAGGCTTAGCATGGCCACATAAATAACAATTGGTCTTATTACTTTCTTGTACATTATATTTCATCCATTCCAACCATACATTAAGGTCTGAGAATCCAGTCTCAGTAGCCAACGTGTCCTCATAGGTTGGGTCTCCAGCAGCAGTCATTGTTCCAATGATCTGGGGCCCTGGCTTCAATGTCTGTAATGCCAGAGGTAAGTCTGGGTGCTTATATAAATCTGCTATCTTAAATTCGCCCATCAGTTTAGCACTTTGTCCTCTAGTCCAAGCCCTCAATATATATGTGTCAGCATCCATGGGTACCAGATACCCCACTATTCAGACATCGACCAGTCTTTATTAGAGTCATTCGGTCGAGGAGGGATCTACCTTGTTCATCTTTTTTATCTGCGGCACTTTGAGGTCTATACCCCCAAAGTGTTCCAGTGACCCATCCCGCTGCCTGCCATGTTTCACAGTGTCTTCCAACAGTTTCATCAGTGACACATATATACATATCTCTCTTGTATATATCACATTGTTCAGGGATTGAAGGGCAAGAAACAATGTCGCAAAAGTCAAAGGTGTATGTGGCAACATGTGTATTACGTGAATTATACCAAAATGTAATACCATCTTTACCTTTTGTAATGGTTACCTGTTGAGCAATATTTGAAATTACCATGAGGGACAGGACAAACCACTGAATTGTACTCATTGTGTTGGTTCCTGATCATCAGGAGGAGGAACCTTTTTGCAATGGGATGCGTGGACCCAAGTTGCTTTCCCTTCCAGCTTAACTGATGTAGCTGTGATCAGTAGTACTTGGAATGGGCCTTCGTATCTGGGTTCCAAAGGGGTTTTCCTCACAAATTTCTTAACTAGGACCCAATCTCCAGGAAGTAGTTGATGAGTACCAGTGATTACTTCCGAATCTGGAATAGAAGAGAACACTTGTGCATGGATTTTAGTCAGTGCTGTGGACAATGCAATTACATAGTCAACAAGTACATCAGATTTAAGTTGTAATTGCTGAGGAAAGTAGCACCCTAGCCTAGGAGCAGACCCAAACAAGATTTCATGGGGGGACAATGCATGTTTCCCTCTAGGGGTATACCTGACACTGAACAAGGCTATGGGGAGACTTTCAGGCCATGGCATACCAGTTTCTTGTGACATTTTCAACATCCTAGATTTCAAGGTACCATTCATACGTTCCACCTTCCCACTACTTTGAGGATGATAAGGCGTATGAAAGGAGAGGGTGACTCCTAGGGCTGTCCATATTTCTTTGGCCAGTACTGCTGTAAAAGCTGGTCCCTGGTCACTCTATCACTTCAGGGACCCCATATCTGCAAATGACCTCTGTTAAAAGGCGTTTCACGGTTGTTTTCGCTGTCATGTTTGCGACTGGGTAGGCCTCTGGCCATCCTGAGAACATGTCCACAATGACTAATGCATATTCATACCGACCACTCTTTGGCATTTGTATGTGGTCAATTTGTATCCTCTGGAATGGATACAATGATTTTGCCAAATGTCTCTGTGGTGGCTTCTCGGTGCGGCCTGCGTTGCACTTGGCACAAATACTGCATGATTTACAGTAAGTGCTTGTCAGAGTAGTGATGCCTGGGGCCATGTAATACTTTTTTATTAAGTTATTCATGAGAGTCTTTGACAGGTGTGCTGGGCCATGTGCCCATTGTACTGTTGCTGGGTACAAGCTTCTTGGCAAACACAATCTCAGATTGTCAACATATAGTCCATCTTTCAAAACTGCTCCCTTTGCTTTCCACTTGTTAACTTCTTCTGGACTTGCCGTCTTTTGCAATTCTTTGAGCAATTTTAAATCTGTTGGCAGAGTCTGCATTGTATAAATGTTTATTTCTCCATCCACCTCTCTCCTTTCCATTTCCTGTGATATCATTGCTGCCTTCTTAGCCGTTTTGATCTGCTAGATGGTTTCCTCGTGCTTCGTCTGAATTTAGCTTCCCATGTGCCTTCACTTTCAGTATGGCTACTTCCTTTGGGAGTGCTAAAGCATCTAGTAGTTCACGGATGGCTTTGTCATGTTTTACTGGCGTGCCTGCGGCTGTCATGAATCCTCTAGCTCTCCAGATTACTCCAAAGTCTTGAGTCACTCCCAGAGCATACCTTGAGTCTGTATAGATGTTGGCTCGGACTCCTGTCGCAACCTCACAGGCCTTGGTCAATGCAATCAACTCTGCTTCTTGTGCTGACATGGAGGGAGGTAGTGAGAAGGCTCGCATCACATCTTTTTCCGTAGTCACAGCGTATCCTGTGTGATATTTTCCATTCTCATCAGCATACCTTGATCCATCCACATACAGAGTGATGTCTGGGTCTGTCAGGGCAAGGTCTTTTACATTCGCAAGGTGTGAGGTCTCCATTTCCATTTGTTGAAGGCAGTCATGGGGTGGATTTGTGAGTCCTGGGACTGCATATGGGTCTCTGGCTTGTATACTGGGAGTGCTGTCTGCTAGCCAGTGGAGATTCTTCTTTTCCACTCCTTCCTCTTCCAACTCCTCTTCCTCTGCAGATTCCCACCATTTTAATGCAGCTCCCAATGTCTTCCATCCATCTGGTGCGAACTTGGATATTGCAACATGTGGAATTTCTGTATCCCAATGCTTGTAGAGCGCTTCTGCTTCACTTCTGTAGTGGGGAAGCTTTTAGAAGGGTTAATAAGGGATAATATACAAGAATATGTATCTTTGAACAGGATTATAAGTAGGAGTCAACATGCATTTATGAGGGATAGGTCATGCCAAACAAATCTAATTAGTTTCTATGAGAAGTTTAGTAGGAACCTAGATCAAGGCATCTCAGTGGATGTAGTCTTTTTGGATTTTGCAAAGGCTTTTGATACAGTGCCACATGGGAGACTACTGTGCAAACTAAGGGATACAGGAATTGCAGTATATATCTGCTCATGGATTGAGAGCTGGCTAAAAGACAGGAAACAAAGGGTTGTTGTAAATGGAACATACTCCAATTGGACTAATGTGGTAAGTGGGGTTCCTCAGGGTTCAGCATAAGGTCCTCTCCCTTTTAACATATTTATTAAAAACTTAAAGGTGGGACTGGAAAAGAGTGTCTCTATATTCGCTGAGAGGAATGGACATCTATATGGCAGATGAGATTTTAATATGAATGAATGTAAAGTTATGCATCTGGGAAGGAAAAATAGCCATGCAGTTTATAAACTTAATGGAGCAAATATAGGGGTATAATATATTGAAAGAGATTTGGGAGTGCTTGTGGACAACCACCTAGGTAACAGTGCTCAAAGCCAAGCAGCAGCTGCAAAGGCAAATACAATATTAGCATGTAATAAGAAGGGGATAGAAGCAAGGGAAGCAAATATAATTCTGCCACTATACAAATATCTAGTATGCCCTCGTTTTGCATATGGAGTACAATTTTGGGCACCACTTCATAAAAAGGACATTTTAGAGCTGGAACAGGTACAGAGAAGGGCTACAAAACTAATAAGGGTAATGGAGGGGCTAAGTTATGAAGAAAGACTAACCAAATTAAACTTATTTTCTCTAGAAAAAAGGCATCTAAGAGGAGATATGATTACCTTATATAAATACATCCAGGGTCAGTATTATAAAGATTTGGCAAGGGAGCTTTTTGTGCCAAGAGGTTTTCAACTGACAAGAGGACATCCCTTGAGGTTAGAAGTAAAAAGATTCCACATTAAAGAAAGAAAAGGGATCTATACTGTAAGGGTGATGAATCTGTGGAATTCTCTACCAGATGAGGGGGTAACGGCGGAATAGATAGATAAGTTGATTAATAATTAATTAATAACTAATCCGCATATTGCAGATTAGAGGAGATCTTAAAAGGTTGAACTTGATGGACTGAAAGTTTTTTTCACCTTCAAGAAAGGAAAAGAGAAAGGAGGACTTCACATATCCTTTCATCGTTTACGTCCATAGGTTACAACCAGGTGGTTGTAGTCGTAATCCCCTCTGAAGGGGAAGGGATTGAATGGATAGACTGGACCATTATGGTTTAAAGAGAGAGTGTGGTATGTTTGTGTGGATGTAGCCAGGGGGTGTGGGAGGGTGGGCAGGGGGGAGGGTTCAGAGGAGGGAGGAAAATGCAGGGTTTGAAGATAGTGAGTTACAATGTTAGGGGATTAAGTTCTCCATCAAAGAGAGCTTCCATCTCTAGAATGCTGATTAAAACAAACCCAGATATTGTATTATTTCAGGAATCCCATTGGGATAAGGGAAGAACATTTCATATGGCCAAACATAGATTCCCACAAGTATTTAATGCCTGCCCAAAAAAAAACTCAGGATGAGTTTTAATGATGTTTAATAAAAATTTAAAATTAAAAGAAGAATTAGTGGTCCTGGATGGAAATGGCCGGTATATTATTTGGGTAGGAGAAATAAATGGCGAACATATGACAATAGCAAACGTATATGCCCCTAATAATAAACAAAATATATTTTGGAAGGGCGTATTAAAGAAACTGGACAAGATTGCTATAGGAGGACGTATTTTGGGTGGAGACTTTAAAATGACGCCGGACCCTAAGATGGACAGAAGTTATAAAAAGGCTCCTAAAAACTATAAACATATAGAAAAAACAGCCCTGGACTTTTCCAAATTATTGGCGAAAAACCATTTGTATGATACATGGCGCCTTACAAATACAAATGAGAGAAATTACACCTACTACTCTGCATCTCATAAAATGTATTCACGAATCGATAATATAATAGTGAATGAGACTTTGTTAAATGCAATTCAATCAGTTAAAATCGGTTTAATAACCATCTCGGACCATGCTCCAGTTACCCTCCAAATACAGGAAAAGGGGGTGGCAAAATCTAACAGGGCATGGAGAATGGATGATAAAATTTTAAAAAAATAAGGAAAGACTAAATGATATTAGAATAGAAATTAAAAAAAAAATTGGAAATTAACCTGGGGTCAGTTCCATCAAACATAACAATTTGGAACACATTAAAAGCATATATAAAAGGTATATTAATTAAGATGAAAAGCATCTGGGTTAAACAGAGAGGATTGTCCCTACGACTTTTACATATAAAATTGTATCAATTGGAACAAGAAAATAAAACAAAAATAAATGACATCCTTACCCAAGAGAGAAAAACAATTCGGAATAAAATTAATAACATAAACCAAAAACTCTCAGATATGAGTTTATGGCGATTACAACAAAAATCATTTCATTTCAATAATCAAATAGGAAAAGACTTTGCGAGCAAAATTATCAAAATTATAATATTCACTACCTGGAAAAACAGGGAACAAAAATTTTCAAGCCTAAAGAAATTACGGATCAATTTGCGAAATTTTATCAAGCTTTGTACAATTTAAGCTCGTAAGAAAACTTCACATCACCAAAAAGTAAAGACATATCATCATTTCTAGATCAGATTGACTTTCCAGTAATCTCAAAAGAGGAAAAGGAAGCATTAAATAGCCCGATAACGGAAGTAGAAATTAGACGGGTTATTAAAAATCTAAAAAATTATACGGCACCAGGCCCAGATGGCTTTTCTACAACATTCTATAAAATATTTGAGGAAGAGTTAATGCCAACCATTGTAGCCTCAATTAATGAAATTAAAACCTCATGAACATTTCCACCAGAGATGCTTAGAGCCAATATAATTACTATACCAAAACAAAATAAGGAAGCATACACTTGTAAAGACTTTAGACAAATTTCGGTTATGAATATAGACACCAAAATATATTCTAAGGTTTTGGCTCTAAGACTTACAGAAATATCTAAATCATTAATAGTGTCCGATCAAACAGGCTTTGTCCCAGGGAGGCAGGGTTCTGATAATTCCCATAAACTGATTCACTTAATAACTTATACGACGAAAAAATACATTTTCTATCAATGGATGCCGAAAAAGCTTTCAACAGGGTAGGGTGGGATTTTATGATGCAGACCCTCCATAGATATGGGTTTGACGCCTTTGCATCGAAAGCCATAGCTGCTCTATACAAGGCTCCCTCGGCATCGGTTCTGGGAAAAGGTGTACAATCAGATTATTTTATGGTAACAAATGGAACCCGTCACGGTTGTCCGCTGTCTCCCATTCTATTCGCATTGATCCAGAACCTCTTGCCATATCTATTAGGGCTTCATCAGAGTTTAAAGGGATTAGAGTAGGCAAAAAGGAATATAATATTGCTAATTATAGTAAGGTGTCGAATTATAAATTAAATATAGACAAATCTGAAGCATTGAGTATTAACATTCCAGAGACAGATGAAGAGCGCTTAATTAATAAGTATCAGTTAGCTCATACAAAAGGATTTACACATCTGGGAATTAACTTTAGTGATGACATAAGAAGCATTCAAGCTTCCAATTTGAACAATTTATATAAAACATCCAAAGAGCTTATTGAGAATTGGCCGGTCAATCAAATCTCCTTCTCTGGCAGAATTGCATCAGTCAAGATGTCTCTTCTTCCTAAACTCAATTATGTATTAATCTCTTTCCCTTTTTCAATTCCAAGCCAATGGATAGCTAAATTCCAGAGGTTGATTGATAGATATATTAATAAGAATGGTCAGATCAGAGTGAAAAAGGCAATAATGAGTAGAAAATTTATAAAAGGTGGCATTGCATACAAAATGGTTTCTCACTATCAGGAAGCAATCAAACTAGTGCAATACATAAAGTGGAGTCAACCTCTTTCCATTCATCCGGAGAATCAGGTGTTAAGCGATATGCTATACAATATCGACCTCAATGCCCTACTGTTTATCCCAAAACTAGCATTATCATATATCGACCCGAGAGCAACTCTTTTGACTGCAATGGTAAAAGAGTGGATAAAAATGAATAAAAAATTTAAATTCCTAGAGAAGTATAGTGAACTTACTCCCTTGACAACATTAGCACGTTTGAATTATATCTACCTAGAACCAGAATGGAAAGACAAGGGAATATATCTATTGGGTCATATTTTAGATAAAGATAAAGGTAAAATATTAGACTATAATATGCTAAAGAAGAAATATAATATTTCAACTAAACTTTGGTTTACTTCATACCAAATGTCACGAGTTCTGAAGGATAGAATTAAAGACATTTACCGGCAAAGCTTAAACAACTTTGAAACATTAATAATGTCCCAAAATACTAGACACTTGATTTCAAAGTGTAGTGAGATTATCTATAAGCAAATACAGACGGATACAACTAAACCTATGGACCTCTGGGCTAAAGACAGTTAAGGATATCTAAAGAGTCATGGCAACAAGCCCTAAAATCTTTAAATAGGTTTGTTAAAAATATAAAACAGAGAGAAATCCAATTTAAATTACTTAATAGATGGTACTGGGTTCCCTCCAAAATTTACTTTATATCATTTAACCCAGAAATTAAATTATGCTGGAGGAATTGTGGGAAATCAGCAGACATGTTCCATATATGGTGGGAATGCCCTATATCCCTTCTACTTTGGGAGGAGGGCTTTGAATATTTATCTAATATACTCAAGACAGACATAATAGCAAATCCGCAGACGGCCTTGTCTAATATTTTTCCTCCTAAGTTGGAAAAAAAAATAAAGCGTTTATGACTCAAATTTTCCAGGTAGTTAAAACTGCAATTGCACGCAATTGGAGGAAAGATGCTCTTCCAAAACTATCTGAAATATTGGTCATGTTGGGATATAATAGGGAATTAGAGAGAGACTATAATATAGCATTTCAGTTAAAACAGGATCCGGTAAAATGGGCCGTCTGGGATTCCATTTCTAAGTAACCCCTGCGGCGGTACCGCACTACTACATTATGTTTTCCCTGGCAGAATATTCCCTCCCTGGCTCTTCCCAACCTTCCCATCCCAAGCTGGCTAGAATGTCTGATAGATGAAAGGGTGAAAGAGGATATGAAAGGTATTTAAGAGAGAAGTTCAATTGGTTGATCTCTTCACCAGGGTGAAGAGTATTCAACCAAATATTAAAAGTTTGAAATCAATTTACAGCTTTATGTAAGTTTAATACATTGACACACTTAAGGTCCAATATTAGCAATAAATAAAATAGAGTTGAATGAAAAGGGGATTCTCCCACACATCCCCCCACATAAATGTCCACGGAAGTCCAGGTGGATACTCTGGTCTGGGAAGGCATGATAGGATAGAGGAGTTGGGGTGAACCGGGCCATTTGGGACATATATTGTAAGAGGGGAAAAAAGGGTATTGAAGAAATCATTTAGTATAGGGAGATTGTCATTCATAAGTAGAATCTCACAAATTATCTTATTATGTCTAAAAAAGAGAAAGGGCACAAAAATGTGCGGGTTATTGGCTGTGTATTTAATGTGCAATGTAATGTATATGCAAATATGTAGATTTTATACTTGTCAAATACATTTTTTTTTTAAATAAAGGAAAGTGTTATTTACAGTAAGGGTGGTTAATCTGTGGAATTCTCTACACAAGGAGGTGGTGACAGCGGATTCAATAGATAACTTTAAAAGGGGTCTGGATTTATTTCTAATCAAAAAGGGAATTCAGGGTTATCCTGGATAATTAGAGAGATATTATTGATCCAGGGAGTAATCCAATCACCAGTATCTGGGGTCAGGAATGGATTTTCTTTTCCTTTGAGACAATTGGCCAAGTTTAAAAAAATTATAATTAATTGTTGATTAATAATTAACAACAAATTAATTATTAACTAATCCGCATATGCAGATCAGAGGAGATCTTAAAAGGTTGAACTTGATGAACTGAAAGTCTTTTTTTTTACCTCAATTACTATGTATTCTCATATATATAATGCAAAGAAAAGATGTTACGCTCATAAAAGATTGGAATGCTAAAGTAGAGACCAAAATATACCTGGAATAACAGAATATTTTGGATTTGGAGTACAAAATGAAGCAGGTCAGTGATTAGTAGAATTTTGTCAATATGATTCTCTTCTTCCGCCACCCTCAGAAACAACTTACACATCGATGTACCCAGATATACAATATATACATCAGATTGACTATATACTTTGTAGTCAGAGATGGAAGAGTTCTAAACAGTCAGCAAAAAAATGATCTGGAGCTGACCTGCTTCTCTGATCGTGAGCTACTTCCTGCAAATTAAATTGAAGAAAAGAGGGAAATTGTCAGACCAAGCAAGTGCAAAATAAATATCACCAGCGAATATGCAGTGGAGGTAAATAATACATTTAACATGGAAGATTGGATGACTGAAGTACTTAAGATAGAAGTTTGTGACATTATCCTGGGAACAGCAACAAATATCTCCAAAAGAAAAAATTACTGTGAATTCATAGTGGCTGACTGAGGCTTTGCAAGTAGCCCAGGAAAGAAGGAAAAGGATATGTGGAGAGAGGGAAAAAAGGTATCCAGCTGAATGCAAAATTCCAGATGATAACAAGAAGAGACAATGAGATATTCCATAAAGAGCAACGTAAACAAAGTTAAGATATTGCTTTAACAAAATTGGGGATTTGCTAAGAAGGATACAGAAGTTGATGTAGTCCCAACTGAACTATTTAAAATCCTAAGATTTTAAGATGATGCTGTGAAAGTGTTGCAGTGGAAATGGTCAATCTATATACCAATTCCAAAAAGTCAGTCCCAATTATTGAACAATTGCCCCAATTTCACATACTAACAAGGTAGTACTTAAAATACTATAAGCTTGGCTCCTACAATATATGGACTATCAGAATTACCAGATGTGCAAGCCTGGTTTCACAGAGGAAGGAAAAGGCACAAGAGATCACATTACCAATATTTCAGATAAAAACGTTACTTCATAGTCTATTTTGAATCCTTTGACTGTCTATTTAAGTTATATATGGAATACATCATGCCAAGGCTGGAATCAATGTGAAACAGGCCACCTGATCTATAGTGACTAGGAAAAGGTAGATGACCTACATCAGTTATTTTCTTCTGTATACATAAGGGATGTGCCAGTGGTTGGGACCCTGCATCAAAATGGGGCTACACTAATTTCACAAAATAATTGGTTAAAGCAGGAAGAAATCCAAAAGCGGTTGAAAAAAATGAATTTTAATAAAGCCCCAGATGCAGATGAAATGCTTCCAAGGGTACTAAGGGAACTGGGTTCTGGAATAGTAAAACCATTATATTTAAGTTTTCAAGTTTCAATCCCTACAGGGTTGTGATCACATGACTGGAGAAAAGTAGATGTCATACCTATTTATGAAAGGAGAAAAAGCAAATCCAGGGAATTATAGACCAATAAGCCTTACTTCTCTAGTGGAAAAGTTTTTAGAAGGCTTAATAAGGGATAACATACATGGATGTGTCTATTTGAAAAATTGTGTAAGTAGGAGTCAACATGGATTTTATGTGGGATAGGTCATGTGAAACAATTCTAATTAGTTTCTATGAGGAGCTTAGTAGGAACTCTAATCAAGTCAACTTTGTGAATGTAATCTTTTTGGATTTTGCAATGGCTTTTGATACACTACCACATGGAACTATTGTGCAAACGAAAAGGATACAGGAATTGCAGTAAGTATCTGATCATTGAGAGCTGGCTAAAAGACAAGAAGCAAAGGGTTATTGTAAATAGAACATACTCAGATTGGTCTATGGTGGTAAGTGGGGTTCCTTGGGGTTCGCTATTAGGTTCTCTTCTTTTTTAACATATTCTTTAAATGGCTTAAAAGTAGAACTGGAAAACTTGCAACCTGGGAAATGTAATGTTTTCCCTAGAACAAACTGTCCTCTAAATCCTTTACCATCACAGCTTATCCCTCCCCTCTCTAACACACTTAACCCTGCTCTTACACATCTTTTCAATCTTTCCTTAAACACTGGCATGTTTCCATCATCTCTAAAACATGCCATAATTGCACCCATTCTTAAAAAAAACCTTATCTGACACTGATTCTGCAACTAACTACTCCCCTATCTCTCTACTTCCCTTGACTTCCAAACTGCTTGAGCTGCTTGTCTACAATCGCCTTACCCAATTTATCTCCTCCATCTCCCTTCTTGATACCTTACAATCCAACTTCCGACCCCAACACTCTCTTACAGCTCTCACAAAAGTCACTAATGACTTGCTCACTGCCAAATCAAATGGTCACTTTTCTATGCTACCTCTCCTGGATCTCTCTACTGCCTTTGATACAGTTGATCACCCTCTACTAATCCAAATTCTCCACTCTTGGAATCAGAGATACTGCTCTCTCATGGTTCACATCATACCTACAGGATCGAACATTTAGTGTCTCCTTCTCTGGCACCTTTTCTTCTCATCACACTCTGTCGGTGTACCCCAAGGTTCAGTTGTAGGTCCCCTCCTTTTATCCATCTATACATCCTCACTTGGCACCCTAATGAACTTCAGTATCCTCTCTATGCAGGTTAAACTCAACTCGACCTCTCAGCTCCTGATTTATCCCCCTCTCTTCTAGCACATTCTAACTGACTCTCAAGCATATGCCTGGATGTCCGCTCACCATCTTAAACTCAACTTGTCTAAGATTGAACTCTTAGTCTTTCCACCATCTACTACAGCATCAATACCTAACATCTCTCTCTGTCAACAACACCATTATCACTCCCACATCCCAAGCCCATCGTCTTGGGGTTCTACTGGATCCTGCTCTCTCTTTAATTCCTCACATACAGTCACTAAAAAAATCTTGTCTTTTCAATTTAAAAAACATTTTCTAAATACGTCACTATCTTACACAAGACCCACAACTAAGATTCTAATACATTCCCTCATCATATCCCATCCTGACTACTACAGCTCACTTCTGGCCAGCCTACCTACCACCCGTCTATCCCTCCTTCAATCCATACTAGATGCCTACACTAGACTCATCTACCTTACTTATGCTCTGCCTCTGCAGCACCTCTGAAGGAATCACTCCACTGGCTTCCCGTAGCCTCCAGAATAAAATTTAAAATCATGACCCTAACTTACAAGGCCCTCAACAACACTGCACCCCATTATATCTCTGCTCTCATCCTCAAATATTCCCCCACTCTCCCTCTTCACTTCTTTCTTCCTCACCTCCTCTCACTCCTACCTTAAGGACTTTTCTTGCACTGCCCCTCTTCTCTGGAACTCCTTGCCTCACTTCATTAGACTATCCTCCTACTTCAAAACCTCACTAAAAACAAGCCTAAATAAGCCTAAAACCTATCTCCTTAACATGCACACTGCATTTCTCACCCTTCTGTACCACACCCCAAACACTTACAGCCTTATTAAATTGCGATTTGGCCAAATGAAAAGGGCTTTATATAAGCACATAGCATATTTTTTACAGAAGTATTTAGTTAGTTAAGACCTTGATTTTGGATAGACGTTCACTAACTAAAAACTTCTGTAAACAAATATGCCCTATACTTATATAGAGCCCTTTTTAAATTGGCCAAATCACAATTTAATAAGGCTGTTAGATTGTAAGTCTGAGAGTTTTTTTAATCTTGCAGTGTGCCTTGGGGAAAGAACTATGGACACTGGATTCTAAGCTCAAATACAGGGCCCTCCATCTTTGTAATGTGTTAATATTGTTTTGCCTTGATCACAACTTATGTATAGCGCTATGGAATATGTTGGCGCATTACAAAGTAATGATAATAATAATAATAGTGCATAACACTTATTTAAAAAAAATATTAAAGATAGGAATATAACACGATTTTATAAATTTTTGTGTAAGGCAACAGCAAATTAAAGATATTTAGTAACAATCTAAAAATAACAGAATTTGAAATCCCCTTTTTTTTTTCTATGTAAAGCATGTATCTGAATGCTAAGGCCCTTAATCGGTTCTACTTGGCAAATTTAACTTTTTCACATAGTATATTTTCTCATACACCAGATTGATTTTATGCCTAAAAGGCTCTTTTTATTGTGTAAAAACACACTATTAATTTGCTGTACTCCAATATTCCAAAAGAAACCAGATTACCGATCATGTAAAGATAAATAGTTGAATTATTATTATTTATATTAGTTTTGCTTACAATTATTATTTATATACAATTCTGCTTAAAAGTTTGCATACCCTGGCAAAAATTGTGAAATTTTGGTAGTTATTTTGAAAATATGACTGATCATGCAAAAAAAATGTATTTTATTAAAGTATAGTGATCATATAAAGCCATTTATTATCACACTAGCGACTGGCCCATCAAAAAATTACGGCAATGAGATGTGTATATTTAGACATTTGTTTGGTCGATTAATTAACGTATTTGACAGTTGTAACGTTTTTCTTATGTGTAAAGAAGTACAATTGTTATATTAAACCTGTTTATTATTGTAACATTGTATTTTTAGGTTGAGGAACTGTTGAATTTTGTTAGTGGGTAAAATTGTTAACTTTATAATGTAGAACAGTTGAACATTGGATTAATGAGTATTGTAAAGTTGACATACAGCCTTATTAAATTGTGATTCAGTAAATTTAAAAGAGCTCTATTTAAGCACACAGCATATTTTATTTACAGAAGTTTTTAGTTAGTGAAGACCTTGCTTTTGGATAGAAGTTCACTAACTAAAAACTTTGGAAAAAAGAATATTCTGTGTGCTTAAATAGAGCCATTTTAAATTTACTGAATCGCAATTTAATAAGGCTGATAATGTTTTTTTAAGATGCAACTTGTACATTAACAATTCTTAAACAAAATATATATTGAATCTAGAGGAAGGCAAACCGTAAAAACCCTCCTTGAAACTTAGCCAATTGTATCAAAGCGGGGGAAAAAATAAATTCCTTCCTGACCCCATTAACTGGCAATCGGATTACTCCCTGGATTAATATTTCACATTAAATAATACATTAACGTTGTGTAACAAAACATGCTTCTGCTGTTAACATAAAGTTTTAAATATGTAAACTTTAATAGCCTGTGGGTTTTTGCACCTTCAGAAGGCAACGTATAATTGGCCATGTGCAAATACTGGTTGTTCTAAGAATTTCCCCACAGATTTGAAAGTTTGACCTTGGGATTTTATTAATGGTCATGGCAAATGCCATGATGATGGGAAATTGTCTCCTCTAAAGTACAAAAGGGAGGCTACTTTCACTTGGTGCTAAATCTATTCTTGGTATGAAAACTCTCTCTCCTTTATGGGTACCAGTTAAAATTTCAGCATCTATGAAATGGTCCTTTAATTGTTGAACAATTAATCTTGTCCCATTGCATAGGCCTTTTTTTTGTTTCATATTTTGCAGTAACATGATAATTGCACCTTTCTTTAGCTGCAAAATATGTGGTGGCATTCCAGAAGGAGTTAGTGAGTTTATGAATTCAGTGGAAAAGTTTGCCTGACTTTCTTTGTCATCAGCAAGTACAGAATCAGCACTGTGATATTTTTTTTGTAGTGCATTAAATTTTTTAAAGATTTCATTATAGAGGAGCAATGCATCCTTATTTTTACATGTTAGTATAACTTTTTTAGCAAGTTCTACATAGTCCTCATTATTTATAGTAGTTTGGAATATAGCTGATATAAGATCTTGTTTGCAAATCATGTAATCTGGGATGTGTACAGTGTCGTCAGGTAAATTTTCTATTCGTTCTGTTATTCCTTCTCTAATTATAATAAGCCAATCATTTAAATCATTTTCTCCTTCTGATCTCATATTTTGTTGTAATTGAAGATGGGTAAAATGTTTCCATAGTGTACTTGACTTTATACATGTTTCGATAATGTCTGTTCAATTTCCATGTACAACGACAGGTAATGTTTGTATTATCCATGATTTCACGAAGCAAACGGTCAATACATTGTAGGGCATGACATGACATCATTGTAGCCTCATCTATTATAATACATTTTTATTTTTTTATTTTTTTTGCCTTGTAATGATGTCATTCTAATATCGGACACTGATATTTCTAAAATAGGGACTGGTAGTTTAAATCCACTATGCACAGTCCTTCCACCTTCTAACAAAAGTGCGGCAATTCTAGTTGCAAATGCTAGGGCTATTTCACCTTGTGCTCGTACAAAACTCAGCAATAAATTATATAGATAAGTTTTGCCTGATCCACCAGGTCCATCGAGATAGAAATAACGCTCTTTTAACAAGGCATCATCTAGTGCATTTTTTATAGCATTAAATGCTTGCAATTGTAATGTATTTAAAGTTGCAAGTCTTTCTTCAGTTCTTTCTCTTCGTAGTTGAATGTCATAGTCTTCAAAGTTGATGTCGTCTATAAGCCCTGGATCTGGCAGATTAAAACTTGCACAACTTAATCCATGAGTTAAAAAGACCTCTTGGATTTCAATGAATGCTTTTAATTGTGCAATCGGCTTAATTTATCGTTGCAAAAAGTCTTCAGCCATATTAGTTTTAAATTTGTCCCACAAAGCTAATGCATTTGGAGCATTTCAGAAGATACAAATGAATGCAAATTGTTCCCTCATCTGCTGTGGCATTTGACATAGTGCTGCTTCTTCTAGACATCTTTCCCATTCTGTATCATCAGCTAGGAAGTTTCTATGGTGCGCAGCTAAATGAAATGATTCATATACTATGGGCCTCATTCTATTATCGGCCGCAGCCGCTGCGGGGCCGCAAGGACCGGCCGCAAGCTATTCTGCTATTCTATTCCCTTACGGCCGGGGACTCCGGCAGGCTTGCGGCCGGTGCCTTGCTATCTCTTGCGGCCGATCGCGCCGGAGGAAAGCCTTTGATCTAAAACGGCCGCAAGAGATTTGCAATTCAATTGCTCCGGGAAACCTCTCTGCAAGGCTAAAAGCGAGCCGCAGTTACTTGCAGGAAAAAGGTCTCGCTAGCACCAATTAAGCACATAAAATAGCTCAAATAAAGCCATCCTGCACTTTGAGAAGACTATAAAGGGATTTTAGGTGTTAGAAAAAATAGCACATAATTATCCTGTACTCAAATCCGTAAAATATTTCATTTTTAATATCCGTAAAATATACATGTAAAAAGTCCAGAGTGCTTGGAGCACCTCAGACACACCCACGCCGCAGCCGGCAAATAAACAGTTAATTTGAACTCGGGTTTGGGCAGATGTGCAAGCTTGAGAGTGGGTTCCTTTTATTCCTCATGTCCCCCAATATGATCCCTAGCATTTACAGAGCTGTACAGTGCAGGCTTGAATTTATTTTTGAGTTTTTATATTTCACAGTTTACGGCCGGTTCCAAGATATGCGGCCGGCCGTAAGAGGAGATCCTTGCGGGGCCGTATAATAGAATCGCGAGTTAACTGAACCCTCGCAAGGAATCGCAGCCTTACGGCCGATTTACGGCCGATAATAGAATGAGGCCCCATGTCATTAACAGTTCTTAAGTGTTCAAAACTTTGTGCACCAGGAACATTTAGAAGTAGTAGTCGTAAACAGAAACATTCAAGGTCTCTTGGACTTGCAGTGTAAATTCGTGGTATATTTTTATTTCCACGCCTTTTTCTTTTTCGCCATAATCCATTAACAAAAACATAATGGTATGGAATTTCAATGTATAAGAATTCTCTTGCCTCTAAGTCAGTACAAATTTTATTGGAACCACGCAGTTAGTGTAGTGTGGCGCTGCTCACTTTGTGCTAAAGCATTTGTTTCATTGCCAGCATGGAAATACACTAAATGTATTTGTGGCAAATGTAGAGCTAATCGATATACTGCATGTGATTGATCGTGCATTTCAAATTTTAGTAGACGCCACATAGCTTCTGGCACATTGACATAGCGAGCATCTACATGAGATGCAAGTTCATCATGTACTAACTCAGTGGTGTTGGGACTTCCTAATCAGTAGTTGGTGGCTTGGGAAAACACAGGGCCTAGTCAGAATTCTGGGGAACCGTACCGGATGTAACACACATAAAATCATTCTCAGTACTAATTCCGTTTATTGCCTCATCATAGCATAGGTTATATACTTGCAAAAGAAGGCGGATATTAGAGGCGATTTTCTGTTTCTTAGAACAACTAGAAATGTTTTGTGTTTTAGTAAGGTCGTAAGACATCTCAAGGATAGGAATGTGATATAATGGTTAGGCTATATCTCGTGAATATGTCAGCAAAATATATTAACCCCTTCATCAGCAGAATATGTTAACCCCTTCAAGTGGGTTTGTTATTTTCTGCACTTTTGACAACTACATAGCCTTTGTAAATATATTTTTAGACATATTTAATGGATTTTATGGAAGTGCAGGCTTCTACATTAATGTGTGCATTATACTTCATGAGTAAATGTGGATCGTATGGGACATATCTGTTGTCTTTTTTGCTGCAGATGATGGCAGTTTGGCCTTCTCTTCTTATTATATAATGGATAGCCATCACAATTAGCATAAGTTTTATCTTGATAATCTTTAGGGAATTCTTTAGTACATTTCCTTTTTTCCATACATGGTGACTGTGGATTAAGATCTCCACATGGTCCGTGAATCATACGATGAGTTACAATCTCATATAGTCTACCATGTATTTCTGGATCTGGTAGTTCAGGAATAATGACAGAATCCACTTTCTCACCAGTATCTAACTTATGTTTTTTTTTGAAGGATTATAAGAATATGTGCATGTGGAAGTTCTCTTTTTTGAAATTCAATGGTATAAACATAAGCCAGACATTTGCCAAATAACCGAGTTATGGTTATGTCACGTATTAATTCATTTAATTTTATTTTAAATACTCTGGCTACTAAATCTGGTCTATCGGAAGCAGTTTGGCCAATTAGTAAATTTTGTGTAATCTCTGGCCATTGGGGATTACATGTTAATGTAATAAATAAATTAGGTTTCCCAAATTTGGTGACAATAGCCATGACATCATTGTATCTTTCTCTCATATTGCGAGGAGATCCCTGGAAAGACGATGGTAAAATGATGGCTTTGCCAGCTGTCATGTCTCTGCTTGTAGCAACCTCAGCGACATAATCAATTAATCCACAATACTGTTCTACACGTAGTTTGTCTTGTTGATATTTAATGAAGTTTAAAAGATTGGCCTCAACTTGCAAATAGGAATCAATAATCCATTGTTGTGTTAGTTTCCCCCACATAAAATTGGATTGAATCCATTTCGAATGGCAATTTGAGCTACTTTAAATTCAAGCATAGAAATATTATTTGCACTCGCACTTTAGAATTTGGGTAACTTGGAAGGGTTAATTTTGGTTGCCAACCTGGTTCTCCATGTGGAAAAAATATTGGATATGTCATTGGATCTAAATTAGTACTTAAGGTACTGATATTAATGAATGGTTGCTCCTCATTTCTGGGATATATTCTAATGTCTCTTTCAAAATGATGAAGGAGAACCACCATTTCAAACACCATTGCAACCTCATTTGATGTTGGCAAGTTATAACGGCCTTTATCAGTATGTCTATCTCTTTTAAGCACCATATTGACCTTTGGAATTCGCAATTGATGTATTTCTGCATGAAGTTGTTGTTCCTTTTCTACTTCTGCTAATTTTTTATAAGCTTGAGTGTAGGGGTTATTTGCCATAATTTTATCTAGCTCTATAAAAACACTGGGTAAGCATTTTTTTATTTTCTTGAAGCTGTATACGTTGGTCAACAGCTTTCATTGTATCTAGGACATATAGTTGAGCAAATTGTATTTGCTCTCCTTCCTCTGGAGGTAAATGGGAAGTACTATGGTAAATTTGGCCTTGCACTTTAAAGCAGTAAGGGCCATGTCCTGGTACATTAGCAGCTAATGTTGCCCGCATAGATGCAAAGGATATGGCACTATTGTATGATCCTATGTTTGTTTGGAAATTCTTGTAGTTGGGCAAAGCAGGCTCAGTCATAATGCTTTGTAAATATGGTGGGAATTGTTGTCTTTCTGGAAGTTTGACCTTGCCTTTTTGACAGCAACTAATAAACTGTCCATCTGTGGGTCTTTCCTGTTTAAAATGATAAGCCTCACAAAACTGACAGAGAATATTCATCTCACCACAATTATGAAGCTCTACTACTAAAGACTTAAGTAAAGGACAATTTAAAGAACATATGTCAATGTCAGTGTGTAGGTCGTCAGTAGAAATGGTATGTGATTGTTCAGCAACAGGTCCTAAATGTTTTTGTTCTTTTGTTGCTTTCTTAAGGGTTGTTTTTATTTTTTCAGCTGCTAGTCTTTTGGTTGCAAGTCGTTTCCGTTCTTTTTCTCTTCAAATTTCCTTCTGCTCAGGCGTCTGCTGCTTTGCCTATTTTTTTTCTCGTTCTCTTTTTTGTCGTCTTTTCTTTTCCTGTGTCTTGTCAGTATCCGCCATCCTAATCTGTAAATAAAAACAATGTATTATTATTTTGGTTACTAATTAGAATTATTTGAGTAAGTGCATTTAGTCTGCCTTTGTTGGTATGCTGTTTTCTGTGCAACAGTGTTGTTAGATAGATTTCGGTTGTGGGTTATAGGTTAATGTAGGAGAAAGTGTGGTTGTAGAGTGAAATTGCTATGTGTTAGTAGTATTTTTAGTGGTGTAATTATTTTGGGGCTCTTATTTATTTGATTTCATCTTTATAGGTTTGGCTTATGGTCCTATACGGTAAAATGGGGTATTTGCATCAAGTTAATAAGTGTTAGTAATATTGTTGTATATTTATTTTTTCTGTAGGCAATTGTTGTCAGTGTAGTATTAGGTAGTACTGTTGGGCCTGTAGGGTGTTGTCCCTAAAAGAGACTTGCTTGTTGCATTTTGGAGAAGTTAATAAGATTTGTTCTAGTATCCTAATTTGAGAATGTGTTTAGGTTGTGGTTTTCATGTTGTAGTTTGGTGGCGATAGAAGAGTAATTTTTTGGGAATTTGATATGTATTGCAAGTATTAGTTGTAAGATCCTATTTTGTGTGCAGTACGTTTCTGGTAATAGATTTAAGATAGGGCTTAGTGTTATCGGTTGTTGGCGCTAAAAGATTTAGTTCAAGGATCGCCCTTTATATGTATTATTCTTGTTACTATTTTATTCTTATTTATTTAGTTTTTTATTTGTGACTTTGGTATTTAGCAAACATGCTGTTATAGTTTCTCTTTTTGTACTTATTATACTATACCTTCTTATTGTACGTGTCCGTTGTTTTTTGTTGTCACTGTATCTGGTTCTGCAAATCTTTGTGCGACAGTCTTCCCGCAGTGTCTGTTGGAAAAGATAAAGAGAAATTTGAGTGAGATAATGATTTGAACAACAGCATGTTATTTTTTGTAAGTGAATGTATTTGCATAGTTGTTTTGTTGTTTGTAAAAGAGTGCATATTTGAAAGTGTGTGTGAAAGGGTTGAGCACTTGCAATTATTTAGTAGTATCCTGTTTTTTGTAGGGCACAGTTTTAATAGTGTTCTTGGTTTAGTCTTGTAGTTTTCTGCAGACAAAAGAGGCTTCTTGTTTTTTTAATTGTGTATGTGTTGTAAATGTTTGTTATACTATACTGTTTTGTGTCCCTCACTTTTGGGCTGACAATTGGTCCCTTTTTTTCAAAGAGATTGCAACCACATTTGAATACATGGACTTTGGTTGCCATGTTGGCCCAGGACTGGAAATGTTACTACAGATGTCTTTGTGGGACATCCATATTGTTTATTATGGAGCATGTTGTACTATCGGTCATCCAGTTCATGGGCCCTTATGGATCCACTCCCCCATCTTTTATATGACTCCAGGTTTAACTACTGTTGCTGGATATCAAGAGAACCACCCATCCCTTCCTGACAACCACAAATATTTTCAACATTATATGTTTTGACCCCCCTTTTGTGACAGGAGGAAACCAAATAGTGACACTGCTTTAATTACCTCTTCTTAGGTGATGGGATCTTCCACTGAGAAGTAGGGGTAGTTCAGTCTATGCTATTTTTTGAACGCATAGTCCTTTCAATAAGGACACTCTTTTTCATTAAAAAAGTAGTAGATATTGCTAAAGTAAGACATTTCACTTGAATGTCATGGTATCAGATATCAGTTAAGCAAAAAACCCCACCCTTATCAGGTGACGATGCATGACATTGTGACTACAGTGGTAAAAGCTGTCCTTGATCGATAGAATTTGGAAATCTGCTTGGAATGTACCCACCATGATCAGTTTGTCAAATATTTATTTTTCTACTAATGGAAATTTGATCTTTTTGAACCTGATTTTTATTTGCATAGTTATTTGTAGATATGTATAGTTTGTATATTTGCACATAGTATTGTACATTAATTGATTTTCCTACAGACAAATGAACTTTAATTTGTGTGCTTATTTCTGTTTTTGTGAGAGGATTTTCATGCAAAATGACTTTTGATTGTTATTTTTCTTAAAGTGTTGATTTTGTTTTTGAAGTCTGCATTCACACTCTGTATACACATGTTAGCATCACAAGCTACTTGCTGGCTCGGACTGTTTCTTTTGTTTGTCCCACATAGGTTTAAGATGGGTGTGAGCCTGGTTAGCGTGGGAACAGACTCTAATAAAAAGGAAGCGAGACCTAATATCTCTATTATTTGTTTTGTTTTAATATTTCTTATGACACTGGCTGAAGAATTCAGTAAAACTGAAGAACGTATTGAAGCCTCCTGTATAGTTGTTTTACGCTATAAGTGCCTGTAACACAGTCACAAATAGAGATGAGAATTGGGAGATTATCATTATTTATATATATATATATATATATATATATATATATATATATATATATATATATATATATATATAGTAAATAAATAGTACATCTGTGTTCACATTTGAATGTCTAATACAAGTTTAAAAATAACCTGCTTCCAGCTCGGAATTCTGAGAATAACAGTTATTACACTGCATTCTAGGAAGTTTAGCTGGGACATGCAAATGTGCCCACAAATCACCTATATAGTTGTCATACTGCGAGTTGTCATCACACTTTGCGAGCCTTGCGAAGCGAGGCAAGCCGTCGACCGCGAGGCACGTATGACTTCGGCTGCAAGGAGCATCATTGCACTGTGAACCTCGCCAAGCGAGGCGGGTAATTTATTTGCGACACTGGGACTTAGGCTGCAATGAGCGCCAAAGGTGCCCATTGCACTGCGAGCAAAAATACAAATTTAACGGCCAAACCATAGAACTAGAAAAACCTGCAAAAAAACACAAATATGCCTCAAATTAACTTACACACTCACATACAGCACAGGGGGAGAGACAGGAAGCCTGGGAGTGAGGTTGCAAGCTAGTTTGAGCCATATTTGCTGTTTTTCATCAATCGAAAATCGGCTAAGCAAGGAAAGAAATGGCAGACGAAAAACGTAAAAAATCGGAAACAGGATGAAAACGAGGCTTACCAATGCCAGGCACGCAGTTGAAGCACACAGGACTTAAACTGCATTGTGCGCCAAAGGCGCTCATTGCAGCTGTAGACATTCAGTACTTTGTTTGCGCTAATCCCGAGACATGCGGAACTTGGCAAAAATTACAGGCCATATGATTTAGTATCCAAAGCACGTAGATGGACTCCGGGGCTCACAAAAATGAGACTTTAACGGCCGAACCACCAAACTGGAAAAACATGCAAAAACACACAAATATGCCTCAAATTCACTTACACACTCACACGCAGCACAAGGGGAGAGCCAGGGAGACTGTGAGTGAGTTAATTTGGGGCATATTTTTTAAATATTTTAAATGTATAAATATTTTAAAATTGCTGCTGAAAAAAATGTAAAAACTATGAAAACAAGGCCAAAGGATGTAAAAAGAGGACAAAGGACGTAAATACAAGCCCTAAGCACTAAGACTTAACGCAAACCAGTAGCACTTAATACAAGGCAATAACACTTAACCCAAGGCAGTAGGCCCCTAAACTACACAGGCATATAAAGTACACAGGGGGAGAGGCTCGCAATGAGCGCCAAAGTGGGTCATTGCAAAGCAGTAAAGATGCGGCATGGCAAAAACAGCAATGAGCGGCAAGGCCTCTCATCGCGAGGCCTGTAAAGTAGACGGTGGAAGAGGCTCACAATGAGCACCATAGGCGCTCAGTGTGGGGCACGCAATGAGCACAAAAGGTGCTCAGAGGGGCCATATCCTCGCATTTTGTGCCAAACAGCATTGCCAGGCTTTAAATTTTACTGCCGTCACTTTTGACGGGCAAGTCGCTTGTGTGTGTATATATATATATATATATATATATATATATATATATATATTTATATATATATTTGTAGTAGGGACCCTCTCCCCTGGTAGCTGGTGTGTGGCCAAAGCTACATCATCTTGGCCTGAAAAGAGGGACAAAAATTGTCTAGACATTTGTTAAGTAAGCTTCTCTTAGCTCAAGTTTGGGTCAGATATGTATCTGGCATAGTAGTTAGTTTTCCACCGTCCAAAGGATTTTAAGATATGGACGGGTGTTTTATTACATGAAGCTGATTAGGGCTTCTGGCTTAAGCAGGCGAGGACTAGTCTGATGTAGTGGGTGAGTGTGGATGTATATAGTAGCTGGCTTGAGATGCTTAGTAATGGGTGAAGGCTTGGTTTGTGGTGTAATGCTGAATGGAGATGGTGACGAGGCACCGTGGGTCTGCGGTAGGGTAGGCTATGGTTACTGGAGTGCAGATGGTGTTAGTGAATGATAGGGTGATTTGGCATGTGTCTTTAATGAATGAGTTGTCCTGTTTGGTAAGGTATAAAAATTGAGATTTGGATGTGGTGCATTTGTTTGGACATAGAAATCCAAAAAAGGCCATTATTGAGGCGGCTGAGATAGTAAGGGATATGACATTGCCGAATGGGTTTGGTGAAAGGTAGGTGATGATTTAGGTAGCTATCAATGGGGAGACGTGGGGGTTTTGGTAGGTTCGGAGGTTCTAGTGAGGCCTTGAGAGGGATGGCATAAGCGACTGGTGTAGAGCGAATAGTAGGGCGCAGAGCGCCTGAGACAGAGCAACCAGTGCAGAGTGACTGGGTAGGGCGCAGAGTGCCTGAGCGAATGGTGCAGAATGACTGGGTAGGGCGCAGAGTGCCTGAGCGACTGGTGCAGAGTGACTGGGTAGGGGGCAGAGCACCTGAGAGACTGGTGTAGAGCAACTGGTGTAGAGCGAATGGTAGGGCGCAGAGCGCCTGAGACAGAGTGACTGGAGCAGAGTTACTGGGTAGGGCACATAGCGCCTCAGAGACTGGTGTAGAGTGACTGGTGTAGAGCCACTGGTAGTGTGCAGACTGTCTGAGACAGAGCAACTGGTGCAGAGCGACTGGGTAGGGCGCAGCGTTCCTGAGTGACTGGTGTGGAGCAACTGGGTAGGGTGCAGAGTGCCTGAGACTAAGTGACTGGTGTAGAGCGACTGGAGTAGAGCGACTGGGTAGGGCGCAGAGATCCTGAGAGACTGGTGTAGGGCCCCTGAGACTGAGCATCTAGTTAGAGCGACTGGGTAAGGCGTAGAGAGAGCACCGAGACTGAGCATCTGGTTAGAGTGACTGGTAGGGGGCCAAGGACAAGCGCTGAGACTGAGCATCTGGTTAGAGTGACTGGATGGAGTGCCTGGATAGAGTGCAGAGACTGGATGCCTGGATAGAGCGCCGAGAGATCGTCGAGACTGAGCATCTGGTTAGAGTGACTGGTAGGGGGCCAAGGACGAGAGCTGAGACTGAGCATCTGTTTAGAGTAACTGTATGTAGCACCGAGACTGAGCGCCTGGGTAGAGCGCAGAGACTGGATGCCTGGATAGAACGCCTGGATAGAGCGCAGAGAGATCGTCGAGACTAAGCATCTGGTTAGAGCGACTGGGTAGGGCGCCGAGACTGAGCATCTGGAGAGAAAAATATTTATTTCCTGGTCAGAATTCCAAGGAATACAGTTATTGCACTGCACTCTGGGTACCTAGGCAGTGACATATACAAAAAATATATATATATATATATTTTTATGTTTATATATATATATATATATATATATTTTTTTTTTTTTATTTATTTACCAGCGACTTGTTAAAATGACGGCAATAAGATTGTAAGGCAGGTAATGTTGTTTGTGTGCAAAATTTATTTTGTTGGTGTTCCCAGATCCTTCGGCGCTCATTGCGAGCCTCGAAGCAAATCCATTGTGTAAGTTAGTGTTGTAAAATGGCGCCTAATGTGTGGTACGCGGCTGTGGCTGTTTTTTCGTCCTATTTTTCGGATGTCGTCCGACTTTTTAGGAAAATCCGTAGGTGTTTGGTGGTGTTTTGCATGTTTAGGGTCCTTTAGCCTTGTTTTCGTTTTTTTCAGCGGCTATTTTTTCCTCTCGCTTAGGTGACTTTCAGGTGTCTAAACTCTGTAATTTGGACTTAAATTCGAGGTGTAACTTCACTTGCAGAGGTCCTGGGTGCCCCACCTTGCTGTGGGTAAGCTTTTTATGTGTTTGTTGTGTGTATTTCTTGTGTTTCTAATGTTTTTCGGATCTCATATGTCTTTTTCGGAAAATCCGTAGGTATTTGGTGGTGTTTTGCGTTTTTTTTCGGCTGACATTTTTTCTCTCGCTTAGGGGATTTTCGGGTGTCTATGCTCTTTTATTTAGTGTGAAATTGAGGTGTAACTTCAGTTTTCGAGGTCCTGGCTGCCTCCCCTTGCTATAGGTAAGCTTTTTATGTATTTGTTGTGTGTATTTATTGTGTTTTTCATGTGTGCGGGTTAAGGTCGTTTTTTTTTGTGAGGTGATAATGGATCGTAACACGGCTCGTATTTGTTTGTTGTAAGTCCGTACATTTTGCGAGGTCCGCAGTTGCTGGCAAGGAGCGCCTTTGGCGCTCCTTGCCAGCAACTGAGGCCTTCACTTCGCGTAGGCCTCAGGTTTGCTATGCAAGCTCGCAGCATTAGCAACAACCCGCATGCTCACAACTATATATGTGATTTTTTTTTTACTTATTTATTTGTTTTTTGAGGGAGATAAGGAAAGCAGAAATATGTAGAGGCAGAAAGGGGGAAGTAGCTGAAACGTATTAGGATTTAATTGTTTTGTATGCATTTTCACAGCATTGCACCTTTTATAGTCCTTTCAGGACCTGTAGAGCTCAGTAACTGGTAGAGACTGCCTGTGTGAGACCAGCTGCATGTAACAGAGTTGAGCAGGGACGGAGGAGGAGAGGACCCCGGGACTATGCTTTGTGCTGTGTACATGTAGCAGCACTGGTAGCTCTAGATGCTGGGGACAAAGACAAGCAGGGAGACCAAGGGTGAGGAATAGAGCAGACACACTGGTAGATGTATACCAGATATATACATACAGGATGTCCTTGACCTGTGTCTGGGGAGTTGGGAACAGAAGGAGGGGGTTGGAGAACAGGCTGTGAGCAGGGAGAGGCCCCAGTGTGTTACATCAGTCCACAGTAGTGCACAATGTCACAAGTGTGTCAGGAGATGGGCAGAGGGGACCCGCACATGACATGCAGCATCACCCCCATAGGTGTGAGAGAGAGAAATAGAGGAAAGGAAGCCTGTAGAGACGCCACATAATATAAGGTACAGATGTGCACAATACACGCAGGCCTGACATTGCAGAGCCCATGGCAGTACTCCCAGTGTGCGTCCTCATGTCCCCTGCCACAACCTAGGCCTGCCCCCTCCTGATGGCCAGGCCTGACCCACTGCCTGTAACAGACCCAGAAATGGCTGCTCTACCAGGGCTGGGCAGTACACACAGGGGCCGCGTGAGGGGACACATTAAAGTGTGACATGGAGGGAATGTATATGTGTACATACACACACATAGGGGCGGTGTGAGGGGACACAGAGGGTTTAATGTCACTAGCAGTGTGACATGGAGGGAATGGGAGCTCTGTTATATATGTGGGTTCTTACAAATCCCTGTTCTTACTCTGTCACAATATATATTTACAATGTACGCAAGTTTATGATCCTATGTACTGTATAATCACATCAAATTGACGGACTACATTTTTTTTCAGTGATAATTTTAAAGGTATATGATACTACATTATTAGTATTACAATAAAAATGTCAAAATTCTATTAAAACAACACTAATATTTGCTCTTTGTGGCTTTACCTCAGATGTGTGCAAATACTGACAAGACATTTCACAGGTGGGTTTGACTATAGCTAGTGTTACCACATGAAAGAAAACCACAGACCTTATGCATAATAACATTTAAATAGCATGTACTGAAATAAGTCATTGTAAGATACTTTAGCACGTATCTGGGCAGGATGTACCCTAGATTACTGAAAAATATGTTTGCTTTTAAATTGAATCCTACAAAATTTGTCACAATGGATGTTTACTTTCATAGCAACATATAGCACTTATCAAGAACACTTATGTACATCAGCAAAACAACCTTAATTTAAAGCCAATCGTTTTACAATAAACATACAAGAATATCTAATTCTATACTGCATTAAAGTAAAGGTTGCAGTGCAGGATAGAACATCTTTAGGCTGGAAAAATGCAGAAAATTTAAAAGTTAAGGTTTATTGCAACGTTAACATCCTTCCCTTTGCAAAGATTTTTTTTGGTTTACATCATTCATTACATCATTTTGATATTGGGTGACATCATTATTGTACAAATATTTTGTGAGGAATTTACAATTTCTCCAGGGTGTTTTCCACCCTAAATCCAATAATGCAAAACTAAGGGGATATGATACAAGTAAAATTTGTTATTTAATTTTTAAACAAAACATAGATGAATAAAATTGTTTTACAAAAAAACAAGGGAAAACAGGGATTTAAAAAGAGGGCAAATATATGGAATACAACAATCCTATTAACACACAGGGATTCTGTGTTATAAATATTCCCCAATTGAAGGGAAACTAATATTCCAACCTTCAGTCAAAATTAGATTTATTCAAATGGTGAATCCATATATATAGGTGTGCTAACCCACTCAAATGAAAATTATTTAAATGTAGCTGTACTCTCAGCAAGCTTATACTAGAGTATATAGAGTTTGGCTTTATTGATGAATGTAAATGTCATGAAAGTGAGCCTATAAATATAAATTTCTCATTGGATTGTGATACCCCTGTGGAGATATATATGGCACAAATTCATGATGTTAATTTAAAGTGCTATTAATCATGAATGGAAATCCACTCTTTAAACTGTATAGCAATTAGTACCCAGTGCTTTAATCTCCCAGGAGCAGACTTCACTAATCTAATTCATTATAAGTCTAGGACTAAAGCAAGAAGCATAAGCAGGGATAAGAGGGGCATTAAGCTAGGCCAGAAACTCAGAGCGTTCGCGGGCTGCACATTGTTAGACTTCCGGGTTCGTACTACGCATGCGCACGTCTGACGTAATGACGTATGCAGCGTGGTTGCTAGGGCCTGACGCGTTTCGACATGAGACGTCTTTGTCAAAGGTAAAATCACAAGAGGCTGTTTAGAAAGGGCAATTTATAGGTGGTGGTTGCCTAGGTAACATATAATAGAGGCGTAATCGCCTGATTCCAAAAATATAGATCGGCATCCACTGGAGGCATGTGGAATGTAAAAACAGAGAATAATAAGAAGACTTATAAGGATAATAATGAGAGTATTAGTATTCCTCAAAATGCGGTTTAGGAAAAAACATATGTGATAGAAAAAAATTAAGCATAACTCCGGTTTTGAGAGCTTAATGAGCTAATGCTCATAATATATCTGGCTATGGCTAGTAATACAAAAACTGCAGGGACAGCATGTGTCCCAGATAGATAGGCAAGGCTATGACATGTACCCTGATTGAATAGGAAGATATATATAAATGTGATACTGGACAATAAAAATGGCCAACAGAATACTATAAAAAGGTGAAAACTAAAAATTATGAAAGGTGAAAACACTAAAATTATGTGTAGCACATAAATATGAATGTATTTTTAATTATGTAAATATACTAATTAAGACCAAAATAGTGATATGCTAGAACTCTGTGTACAAAGGAAGGATATAAATACTAATAATAGCAGAAGTGTATGGGTGAAGACTGGTTTAATCACTAAATCCGTGAAGGAAATACATATATGTATATATAAAGATATAATGCTGGTAAATAAAGTAGCGAGCAAAATACCATAAAAAGGTGAAGATAAAATACAAGTAAATCCATCAGTGTGCTAATGTATTGCATAGCACATACTCAATAGAAAGTGAAATTGTGTTATATAAGAAAAACTAAGTGAGGCTAAATAGGTCTATACAAGACCAGTGGTATACTACAACTCAGTGTATAATTAAAAATGGTATTTTGTGACAAAAGTGTCCCAGGAAAATTATCATTTCCATGCTATAAGAAAATAATAGTAAATGAGATACTGCCAAGCTTATCAGATAAATGGTGTAAAAGTGAATCCTTCATTTAAACCATTGGGAGTTTGTGCTTTGAGTTTATATATCCACCGTGCCTCACATTGCAGTAATTTCTTCTCTAGGTCCCCTTGTCTGGGTACTGCATATACTTTCTTTACTGCACAGAAGGATAATACCTCACTGTGATTGTCATGATAGTATCTTACATGGCGAGTAATTGGTGTATCCAGTGTATTTTTAATGCTGTACACATGTTCTCCCACTCCGGCGCAGTTGGCGCCTAGTTTTACCTACATAGATCTTCCTGCAAATGCAGGAAGCCACATATACAGTATAACTCCTGTGGAACAACAATTCAAGAACTCCTTGATTGTAAATTTCTCTCCCGTTATTGGGTGTTCAAATACTTTGGTTGGTGTAATATACCTGCAAAATTTACATTTGCTACATCTGAAACACCCTGCCAGTGGTTGTAGCCAGGTTTTAGGTTTATATTCCTGAAATGAGCTATGGACTAGCATGTCTCTGAGGTTTTTACCTTTACGGTATGTGATAGAGGCCTTTGATGGCAAAAACTCTTTTAGATCATCATCACTCTTTAAGAGGTGCCAATGTTTTTATAGAATCTCCCTGATGATGTCAGAATCATAACCAAAAGTCATTATGCACCGTGGTTGGTTACTTTTTTTGTCTATTTGCTTCTTTTCATTTAGGCCATTGAGTAATTCTGCTTTTAAGTTTGCATCAAGCTGCAATAGAACAGATTTGAGACATCTGTTGGAATATCCTCTTTCCAGAAATCTTATTCGCAATTTGTCTGCTTCAAAATGTTGGCTGCTCCAATTTAGTAAGGAGTTAGTGGCTGTGTCTTTTCTGTAGGTAGTGGTAGATAATCTTCCATCACCATCCTTTTTTATCAACAGATCCAGAAAAGTAATAGATGAAAAGTTTATCTCATAGGTGAATTTTGAGACCCAAGTCATTGGTATTAAGTTCAACCATAAATCTTTTAAAGTCTATGTCACGACCAGCCAATTTGGGGGACCACGCTCACCCCAAATCTCTCTCTCTCCACGGTCGCAACTTTTTGTTCAGATCTCGACACCAGCAGACACTTCAGATGACAGCATCATTACTGCAGAGACATGCACCTCAGACCCCTATTCTTAGGATCTAAGAATCACACCCATGTACCTTGGATTAGTACAAGCAGACTCTGACACCACCTGTGTTTAGTGTGTCCAAAGTCAGACTGGCCACTTCTTTATTGTTACAAAGATATATAAAAAAAAACAGAAAGATGACACAAAACACCAAAGACTGCCCCCAGTTCTAGCCCATCCTCCTAGGCAAATAGCTTGCTATTCCCCCTCACCCACATGATTTCCTGATGTAGAGAGGCATCTAACTTTCTTCTAATTACACCTTTTGTTTCTCCTCTTACAGAGCCATAAAACTAGTTCCCCCTTTCATGAATAAAGCCAGAGCCTTCACACGTGGCCGATCACAGGGCCATATAAATTCCACTATCCTATTTCTAACGCAGATACAGTTTTGCAATGTTAGTCAATTACAGCACCACATGCACTTATTACATCCATGATATAAATGTTAAGCAAATTGTTAGTACCTTCTAACAACACATATAATAACAGATAAACCCCAAATAGTCCAGTGGGCCCTTCTGTTCATAACAGTCTAGTCTGGTGCCTATCCAGACCACCAAGATATCATCTATAAAGCTACGCCACACTATCACATGTTCAGAGAGAGAGGAATGGGAATCTTGAAATACATATTTTTCTTCCCACCATCCTAATAACAGATTGGCATAACCGGGGGCACATGGTGTCCCCATGGCCGTGCCCTTCTGTTGATGATACCATTTGTTGTTGTATATGAAGTAATTGTGTTTTAACACATACTCTAATAGAAAGCCATTGAACTTGGCATGAGTAGTGCCTTTCATGCCCAGAAAATAACTTAATGCTTTAATCCCATATTGGTGGGGTATGCTGCTGTATAAGGCCTCTACATCTATAGATGCTAACCAAGCAGCATTAGGTATGCATAGATCTTCCAATTGTTTAAAGATGTCATTGGTAACCTTAACATATGATGGTAAACTTTCTACCATTTCTCTCATGTGATAGTCAATAAATATGCTAGCATTATAGGACAAATTGTTGGTGCCAGATACAATGGGTCTGCCTGGGATAGGTACCTTTTTCTTATGTATCTTTTGGAGGGAATATTTATAACACAGAATCCCTGTGTGTTAATAGGATTGCTGTATTCCCTATATTTGCCCTCTTTTTAAATCCCTGGTTTCCCTTGTTTTTTTTAAAACAATTTGTCGCTGTTTTGTATAAATAATAAATAACAAATTTTAGTCGTATCATATTCCCTTAGTTTTGCATGACATCATTATTGACATAACTGACATCATATGATGTAAATTGCATCAGCTATGATATTAGTGATTACATAACACTAAATGCTCTATGATGTCACTTAAGGTTAACCGTATTCTAAAAACAATGAAAATGGTATATTTGATATTTGTAACTAGTGATTAATGTACTCCACTAAAAAGAATAATTTTCTAAATAATTACAAAAGTATTTTATCTTGGGCAAGGTGTGGCATTTTCTTACCCATAAAACAATATCCATCCATTTGATGGAGTTAAAACATATTAATATCTAAATGCATAAAACATGAAATGGTATCATCTGTATCAAACTGTTTGGTGTCATTTGACTTGTACATCAATTTAAAGGCTATATAATAAAACTCTTATAATGCTAATCTCAAGTTGCTCATAAGTAAGCATAAAAAGTTTAAATAAATCTAAATATATCTCATAAAATATACAAAGAGTAAATATTCTAACTATAGAGCAGTGATTCTCAACCCTCTTCTCAAAGCCCACTGGACACAACATCATTTAAGGATGTGACACTGTATAAATAGAAATAAGATAAATGCACGTTTCACATCCTGTTTAATATTAATAATCTCACTTATATTGACACAGTATTAACCATAAATCTTGGCCTCTCTGGTAAACTTTCAGAAGAGGTTTTAAAACAACTAGTACAGAGCAAATAGTACTTGCTATATATATTAGATAGTTACATAGTTACATAGTTACATAGTAATTAAGGTTGAAAAAAGACTTTCAGTCCATCAAGTTCAACCTGTTAAGATCTCCTCTGATCTGCAATATGCGGATTAGTTATTAATTAAATTATTGATTAAATAATTATTAATAGTATAGTATTGGAGAATGAATAAAGAGTTAGTCCATCAAGTTCAACCTTTTTAGATCTCTATTGATCTTTTTAATTTGGACTATTTATTATTATTGTTAATTGTTAATTATTGTTAATTGATCCAGAGGAAGGCAAACATAAAAAAAAAACCCATTGAAACTTTGCCAATTGTCTCATAAGGGGAAAAAAAAGCAAAATTCCTTCCTGACCCCAGAAACTGGCGATCAAATTTCTCCCTGGATCAATATTCCTTGCTAGTTATCTAGGATAGCCTTGAATGCCCTCTTTATTCAGAAATATATCTAACCCCTTTTTGAAGTTGTCTATCGAATTCGCTGTCACCACCTCCTTTGGTAGAGAATTCCACAGTTTAACCACCCTAACTGTGAAGAACCCTTTTCTTTGTTTAAGGTGAAATCTTTTTTCCTCTAACCTCAACGGATGTCCTCTTGTCAGTTGAAAATCTCTTGCTACAAAAAGTTCACTTGACAAAGCCTTATATTGACCCTGGATGTATTTAAATAACGTAATCATATCTCCTCTTAGACGCCTTTTTTCTAGCGAAAATAAGTTTAATTTTGCTAGTCTTTCTTCATAACTTAGCCCCTCCATTCCCCTTATTAGTTTTGTAGCCCTTCTCTGTACTTTTTCCAGCTCTAAAATGTCTTTTTTGTGAGGTGGTGCCCAAAATTGTACTCCATATTCCAAATGAGGGCGTACTAGAGATTTGTATAGTGGCAGAATTATATCTTCTTCCCTGGCTTCTATACCCTTCCTAATACATGCTAATATTTTATTTGCCTTTGCAGCCGCTGCTTGGCTTTGAGCGCTGTTACCTAGGTGGTTGTCCACTAGTACTCCCAAATCCCTTTCAATATCTGATACCCCTAGATTTGCTCCATTAAGATTATAGATTGCTTGGCTATTGTTCCTTCCCAAATGCATAACCTTACATTTATTTGTATTAAATCTCATCTGCCATTTAGCCGCCCATTTCTCTAATTTATGCAAATCCTTTTGTAGGGAAAGTACATCATTATCTGATTTTATTACCTTGCACAACTTAGTGTCATCAGCAAAAATGGAGACACTACATTCGATTCCTACTTCAATGTCATTAATAAATATGTTAAAAAGGAGAGGACCCAATACTGAGCCCTGAGGAACCCCACTTATCACATTAGACCAATCGGAGTATGTTCCATTTACAACAACCCTTTGCTTCCTGTCTTTTAGCCAGCTCTCGATCCATGAGCAGATATTTACTGCAATTCCTGTATCCCTTAGTTTGCTCACTAGTCTTCCATGTGGCACTGTATCAAATGCCTTTGAAAAATCTAAAAAGACTACATCCACTGAGTTGCCCTGATCCAAGTTCCTACTAACCTCCTCATAAAAACTAATTAGATTGGTCTGACACGACCTTTCCTTCATAAATCCATGTTGACTGCTACCTATGATCCTGTTCAAATAGACATATTCTTGTATTCTGTCCCTTATTAACCCTTCTAAAAGCTTCCCAACTACAGAAGTGAGGCTCACTGGTCTATAATTCCCCGGATATGCTCTAGATCCCTTCTTAAATATAGGTATCACCTCTGCTTTTCTCCAGTCATCTGGTAGAGACCCTGTAGTGAGCGAGTCTTTAAAGATTAGATATAATGGTTTGGTATATATACCATATAAAGTACTATTTTAAATCTATATTTGATTCATTGATGTTGAAAAAACATGTGAAAAGTATATGAAAAGTGTCATGGTCATGATTTCAGTGTTTAAGGACTGATATTGCCAGTAATTATGCATATGGCCAAGGGCATGACATTGTTGCATTGGGATTATGTATTATTGTGTGTGGTTATATGTTGCCTGCACATGGTTATTATGTATCCTAGTTATAATATAATATAAGAGGGAAAATGTGATAAAGATAAAACATATGTAGAAATGGTAAAAATGCTCTGCACAGAGGTTAGCTGCAGATCATTGTACCCTCACATATATAGACTTTGATAAACGGCAGCCAAGACAGATGCATGTACTTCAAGTAGTCCTTAGCAAACATTTGAGATTAACACCAAGGTTGTTTCACTAGTCATCTATAGATATCTGGTGAATTTGATCTAAATAGTTTTTATATTAACCAAGGCTACAAGGCAGATGTGTTTCATCACACACATACACAAATGTACATAAGGGTGTGCTATTAGAGAGTATAAATATGTTGATTCCATAATTCAATAAAGGTTCAGTTATAGTTTTCACATATCCAAGGCGTGAGAGTATTTCTGTGTTTTGTATCCTGACCTGTGGAGGTGAAATGCTTATCCCCAGTAGAGAAAGATAATTTTCTGGTGACTGGAAAGGATTGTAGAGGAATGGGTCTTCTAAACAAATGGCTGGCATTCCTGGGACTATGGCCAGGTCACAAGCTAATGGAATGGCTGAAAGAATTGATCTGTGAGAAGGTTCCCATACACAAATGTACACAAGGGTGTGGTATTGGAGAGTCTAAATATGTTGATTCCATAATTCAATATAGGTTCAGTTATAGTATTCACATATCCAATAAGATTTCTGTGTTCTGTATCCTGACTTGGGGTGTGGTCTTGCAGGAGGCCACTAGTAACATGTATTCAGTTTTTTCTGCCTGTACCTTTGGGCCTTGCCCTTTTCGAAAGCCATCTTTTGTGCCACAGAAAACAAGAACTACACAATTCTGCTGGGGTAGGTTTGCACAAGGTTCATATCAAGCCCCCTTGAAGAAGCAGATTATGACAAAATGTATAAAACAATTCTTGTCTTGTCCTGTCTTGTCTCTTGGCTCACATTGCAGCACTTATAAACCGACACGGTTATGGCGGTGGTTAGGAGAAAAATGAAAGTTCTGTGATGTTCTGTTCACTAACAATCATGCGTTTGCGCACAAAAAAACCTGCAAGCTTGACAGACAATCTGGCAATTTTATATATATAATATAGATACAATTTTAACATTTAATGGTTATAAGTTAAAAAAATATTTGTAGCCATATATATTTACACAATTCTATCATATGTGATGTCATGATTGATATCACCTAATGTAACAGATAATGTCATGAATGATGTCATAAAAATTCTAAACATGCTGCATTCTGCATTGCAACCTTAACTATACTTTAATGCAGTTTTTGCCGATACATTTCCAGTGTTTCTCTCAATATAATAAAAACATTTTAATTAACTAATTTTATTTTTCTACTGATAATATAAAAAAATCTTTATTAATCTATTTTTGTATTATTTGAAATCAAAATAAAATATAAAACAATTTTTTTACAACTGACATATCCACATACATACTTATACGCACATATAATTTCATTTTCATAATTCTTTATTTTGAAGGTTTTGCGAGTCTGATCGCACCTAATTGATTGACATATAACCTCCATGTTTTACTGCCATAATAATGACAGTCTCGTTTTCTATTGGCTGATTCAAAATAGGTGGTTACCGCCTGGCTGAATTGATCATGGTTGGGACACTGCCACATAATGGGGGCTACACTACCTTCACCAAATACCTGATTAACACAGGAAGAAATCCAAAAGAGGTTAAAAAAAAATGTTAATAAAGCCCCGGGTCCTGATGGAATACATCCAAGGGTACAGTGGGAACTGAGTTCTGTAATAGCCAAACCATTATATTTAATTTTTCAAGATTCACTCAACACAGGGTCTCTACCAGATGACTGGTGAAAAGCAGATGTGATACCTATATTTAAAAAGGGAGCAAGAGCAAATCTGGGGAATAATAGAACAATGAGCCTCACATTTGTAGTGGGAAAGCTTTTAGAAGGGTTAATAAGGAATAATATACAAGAGTATGTCTATTTGAACAGGATTATAAGTAGGAGTCAACATGGATTTATGAAGGATAGGTTATGTCAAACAAATCTAATTAGTTTCTATGAGGAGGTTAGTAGGAACTTGGATCAAGGCAACTCAGTGGATGTAGTCTTTTTGGATTTTGCAAAGGCTTTTGATACAGTGCCACATGGGAGGCTATTGGGCAAACTAAGAGATACAGGAATTGCAGTAAATATCTGCTCATGCAATGAGAGCTGGCTAAAAGACAGGAAGCAAAGGGTTGTTGTAAATGGAACATACTGAGATTGGACTAATGTGGTAAGTGGGGTTCCTCAAGGTTCAGTATTAGGTCCTCTCCTTTTTAACATATTTATTAATGACTTAGGTGGGACTGAAAAGTAGTGTCTCCATTTTTGCTGAGGACATGAAGTTGTGCAAAGTAATTAAATCAGATAATGATGTGCTTTCCCTTCAAAGGGATTTACATAAAATTGAGGAATAGGCATCTAAATGGCATATTACATTTAATACAAATAAATGTAAAGTTATGTATCTGGGAAGAAAAAATAGCCATGCAATTTATAATCTTAATGGAGCAAATCTAGGGGTATCAGATATTGAAAGGGATTTGGGAGTACTAGTGGACAACCACCTAGGTAACAGTGCTCAAAGCCAAGCAGCAGCTGCAAAGGCAAATAAAATATTAGCATGTAATAAGAAGGATATAGAAGCAAGGGAAGCAAATATAATTCTGCCACTATACAAATCTCTAGTATGCCCTCATTTGGAATATGGAGTACAATTTTGGGCACCACCTCATAAAAAAGACATTTTAGAGCTGAAAAAAGGTACAGAGAAGGGCAACAAAACTAATAAGGGGAATGGAGGGGCTAAGTTATGAAGAAAGACTAACCAAATTAAACTTATTTTCTCTAGAAAAAAGGCGTCTAAGAGGAGATATAATTACCTTATTTAAATACATCCAGGGTCAATATAAGGCTTTGTCAAGTGAACTTTTTGTAGCAAGAGATTTTCAACTGACAAGACGACATCCTTTGAGGTTAGAGGAAAAAAGATTTCACCTTAAACAAAGAAAAGGGTTCCTCACAGTTAGGGTGGTTAAACTGTGGAGTGGAATTATCTACCAAAGGAGGTGGTAACAGCGAATTCGATAGACAACTTCAAAAAGGGGTTAGATATATTTTTGAATAAAGAGGGCATTCAAGGTTATCCTAGATAACTAGCAAAGGAATATTGATCCAGGGAGAAATTTGATCGCCAGTTTCTGGGGTCAGGAAGGAATTTTGCTTTGTTTCCCCTTATGAGACAATTGTCAAAGTTTCAATGTTTTTTTTTTTCTGTTTGCCATCCTCTGGATCAATTAGCAATTAATAATAAATAGTCCACATTAAAAAGATCAATAGAGATCTAAAAAGGTTGAACTTGATGGACTAACTGTTTATTCATTCTCCTTTAATCAACAAATTGAGTAATAACTAATCAGCATATTGCAGATCAGAGGAGATCTTAACAAGTTGAACTTGGACTGAAAGTCTTTTTTCAACCTTAATTACTATGTAACTATGTAAAATTCCGCACGTACACCAAGTGACCCTGAGGACACCTACTCTGAAGTGATGTGTCGGATGAGGCATGCCTGCATCAGTTGGTGGAAAGGGAAGGGGGCAACCACATTTGAGGAAATTTTGGATTTGGTCCTCATTGAACAATTGTATTATATTTGTCCTCACGGACTGAGAGCATGGGTACAAGATCGAAACCCCACTACAGGGGAGAAGGCCCATCTAGCTGATCATTTTGTGGCTACCAGGGGTGAGACCAGGAATAGGGGCTTCAACAACACTACCAAAGGGGGCCCCCCAGTCCCCGTCCGCCCTGTAGCCAACCGCTCTAACCCAGCTACTTTCCAAGATGGCAGCCGACCTCAGGTGGCCACTGGAGTGGCCCCTCATCCCACAGTACTTACCAGCTTGCGTCCTGTCACGCGGAACAGAAGGGGTGGCGAATGTTATGGTTGTCATCAACCAGGGCATATGAAAAGAGAATGCCCCAATGTGCCACGCAGTGAAAACAGACACCTCACTAAGCCTGTCTACTATCGGGGGGAGTGGAACGTGGACCTTGAGGAGTCTGGAGTGATCCAGACCAGACCCAGAGAGGGGGATTTCTATCACCCCATCCATGCTGTGCAAACCAGTTCAGATGGCAACAGGAACCAGCATTTCCAAAAGGTTTTGGTCCAGGGAAAGGAGCCAAGGGGATTTTGAGATACAGGAGCTGCAGTGACTGTGGTACATCCGGATATAGTACCACGCGCAGCCATGCTCACTAAGACCATGGTGGCTGGAGGCCAAAAAATTTCCATCCCACTCGCCCGCTTGCAGTTGGACTGGGGTACTGGGAAAGGAGTTCGTGAAGTGGGAGTTATGCATGGGCTGCCAGCTGAGGTTTTGTTGGGCAATGATTTGGGGCATCTAGAGAGCCGGTATGTCAATGTTGTGACCAGATCCCCAGCTGCCAAGGTCACCAGGGATGGTCTAAGCGACGAGGATGAGGCTGGGCACTTGGAAACTGGGGTAAGTCCATTACCTGCTAGCAAACTGGGTCAGGGTTGGGTTACTGCCAGCGAAGTGAAGGTCGCCTTATGAAAGGATGGAACCTTGGCTGGGGCTTGGCAAAGGGCTGACAAGAGAGAGAAGGGTCCTGAGGGAGAGGAGTATGTGTGGGAAGAAATATTGCGTGCAGGATTACCTCTGAAAATGAGGGAGATGGGATGAGAGAGGTTAAAAAGCAGCTGGTTGTACCCCAAAAGTTTAGAGCGAGATTGCTAGAAATCACTCACGAGGTACCCTTAGCAGGACACATGGGGGTGAAGAAGACCCGGGATTGCCTTACCAGGATGTTCTACTGGCTGGGGGTGAACAGGGATGTTACTACTTACTGTAGCTCCTGCGATGCCTGCCAGCGATATGGCCACCCAGGAAGGGGTACCCGCGTCCCTCTACAACCATTACTCGTTTCAGAGAGTGGCCATTGACTTGATAGGACCCCTGGCTAGGAGCAGCAGGACTGGGAAGCAGTTCATTCTGACCATAGTAGACTATGCCACCCGATATCCTGAAGCTGTTCCCTTGTCTAAGATTTCAGCTACCAAGGTAGCAGAGGCTTTTCTTGGAGGTTTTCTCCCTAATGGGGTTCCCTAAAGAGATCCTGTCTGACCGGGGTACCCAGTTTATGGCTACAGTAACCCTACAATAATGGAAGTTATGTGGTATCAAACACCTGAGTTCCTCTCCATACCATCCCCAGACCAATGGCCTTTGTGAGAGGTTCAATGGTACCCTTAAGAAAATGCTCTGTACGTTCACAGAGCAAGAGAAGGATTGGGAGCGTCTACTCCCATACCTTCTCTTTGCCTACAGGGAAGTACCACAGGAGTCCACATGGTTCTCTCCCTTTGAACTCCTTTATGGTAGACAGATAAGGGGACCTTTTGAACGTGATCAGAGAAGCATGGGAAGGTGACTATGGGCAACACCAGGTTTCGGTAGCCTCATACGTCCTAGCTTTCAGGGAGAAACTAGCCATGTTAACTGGTTTGATTAGGGACCACTTGCAAGAGGCTCAGGCCAAAGCCAAGAAATACTATGATAGGGGAACAAAGGAGAGGGAACTGGAGGTAGGACAAGAGATTTTGATGTTAGTCCCTCATCCCCAGGATAAGCTCAAGGCAATCTGGGAAGGGCCCTACCTAATTACTAAGAAATTGAACCCCCATTCATATGTGGTAATGGTAGACCCCGAGAGAAAGGTCACAACGGTGGCCCACATAAACAGACTGAAAGAATACCAGAGGCGACCCCAACATTTGCTAGCTATTTGTCTGCCTACTGGCAGTGACCCAGAGGAAGGAGCCTTACCTGACCTGTTAGCCCCAGCTGGGCTCAACAATCAGATGGAGGTGGTAGGACAGTCCTTAAATTTAAGTGCAGCCCACCGAAAGCAGCTAATGGAAACTCTGGCCCCCTATCAAGCCCTATTCTCTACTAGCCCGGGGTGTACCCCTTTAGCAGTGCATGAGGTCCTAACCGAAGGTTGCCCCCCATTAAAACAGCCCTCCTACAGGGTACCAGAGGCAGTGCAGGCCAATATTTCTGATCAGCTGCGGGAAATGCTAAGATTAGGGCTGATTGAACATTACATTAGCCCGTGGGCTTCCCCAGTAGTACTGGTGCCTAAAAAAGATGGGACCACTTGTTTCTGCGTGGACTATCGTAAGCTAAACCACAGGTCCAAGACTGATGCTTACCCTATTCCATTCCAAGGGGTACTGGCAAATTCCCCTTGCTGAGACCGCTAGAGAGAAGTCGGCCTTCATTACCCCCTTTGGACTTTACCAATTCAAGGTGATGCCATTCGGAATGAAGAATGCCCCTTCAACTTTTCAGAGGTTAGTAGATCGATTATTACAGGGGCACCAAGGGTATGCTCAGGCTTACTTGGATGACATCGCCATATTTAGTAATACGTGGGAGGATCACCTTCAGCATGTCAAAAGTATACTGGATACTATCATGGGGGCCAGATTGACTATTCGCCCAGACAAATGTCAGTGGCCCAGGGCTGAAGTACAGTATTTAGGTCATTGGGTAGGCAGTGGGCAGATTAGGCCAGAACCAGCCAAGGTAGAGTTTATATCTGCATGGCCCATCCCCCAAACTAAGAAACAGGTAATGGCTTTCCTGGGGACCACAGGGTATTACAGAAAATGTATTCCCTGTTAAAGTGCCATTGCCAAACCCCTGACCGACTTGACAAAGAAGAGGATGCCCAGGATGGTGGACTGGACCCCTGCTTGTGCGGTTGCCTTCCAGGCCTTAAAAGATGCTCTAACATGCTCCCCTGTATTAGCTGTTCCCGACTATCAACGGTCCTTTGTTGTACAAACAGATGCTTCCATGTATGGACTGGGGGCTGTGTTGAGTCAAAAGGATGAGCAGGGGTGTGAGCACCCTATTGCTTACCTCAGCCCAAAGCTGCTACCCAGGGAGGTGGCATATGCAGCAGTTGAAAAGGAGTGTCTGGCTGTGGTATGGGCCCTTAAGAAGCTACAACACTACTTGTATGGGAGAGAATTTACTGTGGTTACTGACCATAATCCCCTGTGTTGGTTATCCAGGGTGGCTGGGGATAATGGTCGTTTACGGAGGTGGAGCTTGGCCTTACAGACTTATAATTTTGCCATTCAACACAAATGAGGAAAGGTCCATCAGAATGCGGATGGACTTTCCAGACAGGAGGACAAGTAAAAGCAGTGTAGCTAGAGAATTATCCGTCGGGATGATCCTCTATGCTACACTAATAAAGAAAAAAGGGGGAGAAGCTGTCATAACTAGATGGACAGCAGGACATGGTGCACATAAAGTACGTCACGGTTCTGGGTTAACATGTATGTGTTGTTATGGATGTTTTGTAAGAAACCCTTTTGTCTAGCTGGGGCCATGTTGACTGGTTCTTGACCCCAAATTACTAACACAGGATCTTGCAACAGATCAAAGCATAATACATTTCCAGACCCCTCTATCTGGTCTAAGCTGGTCACATAGTATAAACACAGGATCTTGCAATAGATCAAAGCATAATGCATTGCCAGACCCCTCTATCTGGTCTAAGAGGGGTTGTAAAAGTGAAGCAGACCCTAACAACCCCCCCCCCCCCCCCCCAAGCCTGAGACAGCTGGTGTGAGTAAAGCCAGGAAAACAACAAGAAAAAAACATGGGTCTATGAAAGGTGAGATGGGTCAGAGAGAAGTTAGCTGGTGGGTGGGGAAACTAGGTAAAAAGATACTGGATCTGAAATAATAAAGTGAGTCTGCTTGAACTACACAAGGATATGGATGTTCGTTTTGTGTCCTAAACCAAGGGATGTAAGAGGGACAGATTAAACATACATCAGCATTGTGTATGATTTAATCTGAAAAGATAACAGAACTATGGCAATGGATCCTATCTGATACTTTGCTCCTACACACTGGGAGAACTCTGCTGACTTGGATTCCTGCCAGTCCTGGGTCCTGTTATGCTGTGTTGAATTCATTGCTACTTAAAGGGATTTGCAAAAGAACCCTTGGTCCTACAGTGGGAGAGTAGGATCCTAACAGGGCCCTGGAGAGTAGAGGAAGGGAGAGGTAGGAAGGGGAAGGAAGGAGACATAGGGTGGAAGTTGAGGGGGGAGTACTAGAAGTGACAGTTCTGGTGGAGAGGGTGAGAGGTGAGGCAGAGCCCGTAGATCAATGCACAAGTAGCTCAGGGTTAAAGGGGAAGGGGCCTAACCACAGAGGATGTATTAAGGGAAAATGGACAGGCCTTATTATTAGGCCAGAGGAGATGGTGGTGCTCCATAATGCCACCTGTACCCACGCCCATATCATTACAGGGAAAATGGATCATCTATCTCTCCTCAAGTCCAGGAACATTACATATCACTTACATTGGTGGGCAGCATCATATATGTGACAAATATCAGCAGAAAATACTATATATACTACTGTACGGTGGAGGGCTTCTATCGCTCTTTTGCCCACCATTAAATGAATGTTGTGGTGAACTACCTATTTAAAATATCCACTACACAAGCTGGCATCCCGCCCCATGCTGATGATAGGCAGTAACCTTGAAATGTCTCTCCGTGCTTGTGTATAATCCAACCTTGGCTTTGCATAAAAGCTGTGTAATGCAGCGGGCATAAGCTTAAAGGAAGCCATGTTTAAGATGATTATGGATAGAACAAAACATTTATGGGCACATATGCATGTCCCTGCTCAGCTTCCCAGAATGCAGTTTAATAACTGTAATTCTGAGTGGGAAACAAGTTTTTTTAACTTTTTTTAGACAGTCAAATGTGAACACAAATGTACTATTTTTTACTGTATTATTGTATGGTGGAGTGCTTCTATCACTCTTTTGTGCACCATATATTAAATGATTGTTGTGGTGAACTACCTACTCAAAATATCCACTACACAAGCTGGGATCCCACCTTATGCTAACCTCAGTTGTCTGACCTCAGCAGCTGTCTGATGCACTGCCTTCTACATAGCTCCAGATACCCTTGCCAACCTTCTAGCATCTTATTGACTCACTACCATGCCATCTCGCCACTGTCCGTGCTGCATACAGCGGTTATTCAGAATATTAGCTAGGGGTCATATAAATGTTTATAAATATGTTAAATATGCAATTGAGACTCTGTGTATGAGTGTGGCCACAGCAGCATATGCAGATACAGACTCTGTATGGATGGATTTTGCAGTGTATTATACTTGCCTATAAAGAAACAACTCATAGCAGCATGTTAACAATTATTGTTGAGAGATGCTCACTGATTGGTTAGTATGACAATGACAGGACGAATCAAAATATTGTTATGAGCCAATAACAAACAAGCTCATAATACAAAGCAATAATCACATCTAGCAAAGGATAATTTGCAAATAGCAAATAAATGAACCATCCAGGTTCAATATACCAGCATATTGAATAGATAGGAACACACATCAATCAAATGGTCATACAATGTTTTTAACCATATACCATTCTTCTATCATTGCAGCTGGCAGGAGTTCTGGGTCCACTACCGAGCCAGAGACAGGGAAGTAGACTCAGTTGTTGCTGGTAGTGCCCCCACCCATCATGATCCATGTCAGGAGGGCCCTTGGAATGAGAAGAAGGAATCATAATTTATGTGATCAGTGGGATGACTTGCTGGATGTTCCACCACACTAGTGGCATTTGACCCCACTGGCCCCACTACTGGATTGATGCTTGCATAATGTTGCCACAACCATCATCAACTCCTTCCACCAACGTCACGTCCCGTTATTTTTAGGCATAATTCAGGTCTATGAAGGCATCCTCTACATCTGCAAGCAGTGTATTGATGAATTCCTAGGCCACACTAGAATGGGGAAAACAAGCTGTCATGACTGATTTGGGGGCTCCCCTGCACCCCAAAAAATAACTCTGAGAATGCAATGCCCAAATGTAACTCTACACCCTCTCTGGTCCCTCATGCCTTTTCAAAGGAAAATCCATAAAGTTTGAAGCTAGTTTATTGCCCCTCTGGATTATAAAATATAGCAAGGAAAATCTTACTCCCCCCCCCCCCCTCCATTGACAATCAATATATACCAAATCAATGATTTCTCAGAGGGGGAGGAAGAAATGTGGGTGGGAGTTGAACAAGCTATTGCCCAAAAGAGGGTGGACTAGAGCCAGGGGAATAGTTTGTGTTTATTCCTTTTCTTTGACATAGATATTACAAACAGCAGTCTTGCTATGCACTAAACAATGGTGTGGCCTGCCTTCTTTCTTCTCCATGACTGATGCCCCTGTTCTGGATGAGTGCTGAGATCTGAACATAAGTCACGACCCAGAGAAAATTGGGGTGTGGGTGGTTCCCCAAATCTTGGGGTCATCACACAGAGTACATAATGTGTTGGGCCTTACTGGATGAATCCAAATGTGGCATCAATATTGCTGGAAGAAATATCAACAACCTCAGATACACCAATGATACTACTTTGATGGTCCTTGGAGGAACTAAAGGACCTATTGATGAGTGAAAAAGAAGAACGAGCACAAGTTTGCCTGCTGCTCAACGTTAAAAAAAACAAAGATCATGGCAAACGGCAATCGCAGTTGCTGGCAAATAGACAGGGAAGAAGTGGAGGCACTGACAGATTTTATTTTGCTTGGATCCAAGATCTCTGCAAGAGGTGACAGGAGTCATGAAATTAAAATATGTTTGCTTCTTGGGAGGAAAGCTATGGTAAGCTCAGACAAGCTAGTAAAAAGCAAAGTTCGGCTTGTAGAATCTTAAGCATTACCTTGCTGGCACGTTAAATGAGTGCAATTGTTTGATAATTGGAGCACTCTTTGGCACTGCCTTTTTTTGTACTGGGATGTAGGGTGACCTTTTTCAGTCTATTGGCCATTATTGAGTTTTCCAAACCTGTTGTCATAAGGTAAGCAACACTTTCACATCATCATCTTGTAGAATTTTAAATAGTTAAATTGGGACTTCATCATCTCCTGCAGCCTTATTATCTGCAAGACATCCTCACTTCACTCTCCCAGATGTCTGGCTCCAGATCATTGGACAAACTATTGAGGTAATTACTACTCTTCTTGTACAGATTGTCTGTGTATTCCTTCCACCTTTTCTTTATCTGATCTTCTTCTGTTAAGTCCCTACCATTTTTGTCTTTCATCATACCCACTTTGGCATGAAAGCTCCTTTGAGATCCCCTATTTTCTTGAAGAGATTTCTTGATTTACCTCTTCTGTTATCTTCTTCAATCTCTTTACATCGCCCATTATAGAATGTCTTCTTGTCTCGTCTTGCTATCCTGGAATTTTGCATTAAGTTGGACAAATCTTTTCCTATCTCCACTACCTTTCACTTTCCTTCTTTTCTGGGCTACTTTCAAAGCCTCATCAGAAATCCAGTATGCCTTCTTACGTTTATTTATTTTAGGGATATTCTTTGTTGCTGTTTTCTGTATAATGTTGCAAACTTTTGTCCAAAGTTCTTCAGGCATTCTATCTTTCATGTCTAGACCTTTACATTTATTCTTTATCTCCATTGCATATTCACAAGGGATATTATTTATTACGTATCTACTTGGTCTGTTGATTCTATTCTTTGCAATAAGAGCCGCAGTTGTAGTCTCCAGGTCTTTATTTTGCTGATTGTATAGAGCTCCTCCATGGAAAGTATATAGTCAACCTGATTTCTATGTTGTCCATCTGGTGATATCCATGTGTAGGGTCATCTAGGAAGCTGTTGGAAGAGGGTGTTTGCTACAACCAGAGAATTTTTGTTATAGAATTCTACTACTCTCTGACCTGCTTCATTTTGTAGGCCAAGGCCAAACTAACTTGCCACTTATTCCAGGTGTCATTTGGTTCCCTACTTTAGCATTCCAATGTCCTATGATGATAGTAACCTCTTTTCTTGGTGTTGTACCTGTGACATGTTAAATATCTTCATAGTACTGGATACCTTCAGCCTCTTCTGCATCCATGGTTGGAGCATATACTTGGATGACGGTGATGTTAAATGGCATGCCTTAAATTAAAATTGAAATAATTCTGTCATTTATAAGATTGTATCCAAGCACTGCTTTCTTGACCCTTGGATTAACTATGAGGGCTGCTCCATTTCTTCTGCTGGATTCTTGACCACAGTAGAAGATCTGGTCATTGTCTGATTTAAAATGTCCCATTCCAGTCCATTTAAGTTTACTAAATCCCAGTATATCACTGTTTTACCTTATCATCTCATTCCTGACTACATCTAGTTTGCCTTGGTTCATAGTTCTAAAATCCCAGGTTCCAATGCGTGATTGTTCTTTGCAGAAGAAGACTTTCCTTTCGCATCCTGCAGCTGTGTGTCCTTTTGGCTTTGACCCAACCACTTCATTAGATTTGGTGCTACTTGTATTTGTCCTCTACTCTTCCTCAGTAATATGCTAGGCACCTTTTTGACCCGAGGGGCTCATCTTCCAGTGCCATATTGTTATGTCTCTAGTTGTGCCTGTCTATAAAGTTTTCTTAGCAACATCACTAGAGAGGGTGACAGTTTCTTTCTCCAGTGGACTGAAATGTGTCTGACATGTCTGCCATGACCTGCCCATCTTAGTTAACTCTACATGGTATAGCTCACAGCTTCATCAAAGTACAGAAGCCCCTTCATCACAACAATGTGGTGGTTAGCAAGTCATTAGTGACTTTTGTGAGGCCTTGGTCTATAGAGTGTTGGGCCCAGAAGCCAGATTGGGTTACAGGACAGATTTTAAATTAACTATGAAAAGTAGTGTTGTTTGGCAATATTGAGGGCAGAGTAGGAGAGCAAAATAAAGTTATAGTGGAGAAAGTCTACCGAAGTGTAATATTTTCTCAATAGTTGTTCAGCAGGGCAAGAGCACCTCTGTATAGTACCCATAAATCTTTCTTTACTTTATCCCAGTTATGACTTTGCTGTGATTTGCAATATATCCAAAGTCTGAATTGAATAGATTTTTGGTGTTAAAGTGAAACAAAGTAACTTAGAATATTTTGCCATTGAGAAAATCAATGGAAAAGTTTGTAGTTATTTGTGGATTAGTTTTACCACAGTCACTTATAGTAGTTCTCTCTCAAGCAGTAGGGCCTGAGTTTGTTTTTTACCTTTGTGTCAGATTCTGTAAAAATAAATCTTACCCCACTAACTTTTCCTTTTTTTTTCCGGTATAGAGTAGGTTCATATTTTTTCTAAATCTGTTATATTCAAATAGCATCTTAATACTATCATCTAATACTATCATATCATGTTTATTCATCTATTTCAATTAAATATACACCTTCTAAAGTTTAAACTCTTGATATAGCATCATATGACACTCCTTGAAATATATATTCAATGTCAATTAAAGCAGTTTGCTGACATAAACCTTGTGATTTATGGATTTTAATTGCATAAATTGGATGTAAACCCAAGTGATTCATCTAGGTTCGGGATATAAAAACCCAGACAGCTACAATAGTAGTGAAATGGCCATTACATTTCAGTCTCAGGAGAATTCACTTTGTTATATTTTTGTAGCTGTGATCACCTGTGAGGCTCCCAAACGAGCACAGGGATTAGGGTATTGAAACCATGCCCCATTGTCATAGCCTATAACAAATTTGAGACTTCTCCTGTGGATGGAAAATTGTATATAGGATTAGTATCTTTATATTCACATTATGAATTGTTGAATTCCAGTATAGCTTATCAAATTAAATAGAGATTTGTTCTACACAAGCTGCATTTGATAAAACGACTTTAAGTGGTCTCTTATATTTTTTACTTTCTGTTCCTATTCATTGTAGAAACGTTAGTCAGCTACGGGTGCGGGTTGACTTTAGGGGTCAGGGAGTCCCAATTGGGACTCCCTGGCCATAGGGGGGTTAATGGTAGGTTGCAGGGGTCCTGATCGGGACCTCCTGCAGCATGGGGGGTTAAGGTTAGATGAAAGGGGGGTTCTTTAAGAACCTCCTCCCCTGCAGGGGTTACCTTTATTCTCCATGGGGGTCTGTATAGAACCCCATTGTTATGTAGATGGAGCGATCTTGCAGTGGGCAGGGATACAGGATGCCTTTCATAAGGGATTTAAATGGAAGGAATCCCCAGGGCATGACAGTCTCATTTTCTATTGGCTCCTAGAGATGTTTTTCACCCATAGAGCTTGGTTTAAGTGCTTCCAACATCAAAAACTCTTACTGACAATGGCAATGGTTTATGGATGTGAGCGGAGTGCCCTAATATAGGGAAGCTGAAAATATATATGGTGTTGTAGTTTAAGGACGAAAAGCTCCTGCAGCAGATTTACGGCAATGCCCTAACTTTAAGGCACCCGATTTACATAGAGCTCTAAGTCCCTATGACTATGATGATGACGACAGTAATATTAGATTTATTATGCAGAGGTATTCATATCAAATAAAAAGGTGCATCAGGCCATCCAGTGCCGTCAACTGATGACATCACGGCTGTGATTACTAGTCCGGCAGGCACTGCTCTGCTTCTGCAGAAATATGAACTGCTAATTGAAGCTAGTGTTGTCCTGAAATTGGGCACAGAGAGTAGTCATTTAGAATGCATAACAGAGGACAAATGACGGTTCCTAATAGCTCAGTCAGTTTCTCAGACATGGAACTATATCTATTTAGAGTGCTCCTAGTGCCTATTCATTGGATCTGATACATGGATTGTAATGCAAAGGATGCAGATATAATATGGTAGCAATTGTCTGATCCAATAACAAGTGGATTTATATCTTATTAGAGGGTAGACTTATTCAATAACTGTGGTTACTTTGCAAACACACTGTGTGTTAGATTCTATTCCCTGTCATTTATACCATCAAACTAACTGTCCACAGGGACAAACCATATTATCAATTTTATCCCATACCAGACCAGAGTATTTTTGTTGTGTTTTCTGACTCTATACTGATACACTTTTTCTATTGAAGTATATAGTAAATGATTGGTGACTATTTTTTAAAAGTTCACTATTCCTATAGATCCATAATGACTAACTAACTGAACCAAACAGAAGATGTTGGAGTATCTTTTGGAATATGTTAATTGCACTTGCACATTGTGGTCTGGACCAGATACCACAGTCTGAGATATATACTCTCTAAATATTTTTTTTTAATTGTCGCTTTTTATATGATTTGGTGTTGTTGTATTTTTATTAAAAGATACCCAATAAAAGTCAAGTATTAATGAATGAAGAGTACTCTTGACCACTTCTCTTGCCTTCAGATTTAGTACCAAAGGGGGAATGTTAGCTAACCTTAAAAGAGTGTACTTTCTTCTTTTCATTCATATTACCTATATTTACACTACTAGGTATCCAGTGTAAGTGAACCAATACCCAATGATTGTTTTTTTTTCTGGGCAGCACTATTATCTACCATTATGCCTTATACTTATTGTGGATCATCAATAATAGTTTGATATGCAGTAAGAGATGTGTGGATATTTTTAGGTTCAATATCACTGGGATAGTCTGCCCTACTATCCCAGTCCTGGCTCTTCTTTTTTTATACCAATTCACATACCCTATGAAGCCTTTAGTAAGGAAGCTCCATAGAATAATATGGGAATATATATAGAATATACTGTATATTAATAGTGTAACATAGTAATTGCATTAAAAAAATTATTTTAGTCCATCTACTTCAACCTTTTTAAATCTCTGATCCTTGTGTTGTGTTAATTGGTAGCTTATCAAGAGGAACACAAATAAAAAACAGTCCATTGAAACACTGCCAATTGCATCATAAGAGGAAAAATTCCAGTTTGGTCCCAAATATTGACAATTGTATTCCCTGGATCAATACCCCTACCCACTCTAGTATCCAACATAACCATATATTCAAAAATATATACAATCAGTTTTTTTTTTAGTTATCTATTAAATCTGCTCTCACAACCTTCTTTTGTGGTGAGTTTTGCAATCTGATTGCCTTTTTAAGTGAAGAATCTCAAGAGATGCCTTTTCCTCAGCTTAAAACTTCTAGGTAAAAAAAATTAGCTTGACAAACTTTAAAATCGACCTTGGATATATTTCTTATGTTATTTTTATCTGGAGAAAAAGGTATTTGTTTGGTTTTAGCTAATCTTTCTTCATATCTTAGCCCCTCCATTTATCTTATTCATTTTTTACCTATTGCAGTTCTAAAATATCCTTTTTTGAAATTGTGCCCAAAATTGTACGCCGTATTCCAAATGGGGGTTTTAGCAGGGATTTATATAGTGTCTACATAGTAATTGAGGTTGAAAAAAAAAACTTTTAGTCCATCAAGTTTAACTTTTTTTAGATTTCCTCTGATCTTTGTAATATGCAGATTAATTATTTGATCCAGAACAAAGGCAAAAGAAAACAGAAACATTGCCAGTTGTCTCAAAAGGGAAAAAAATAAAATTCCTTCCTGAATCCAGATACTGGCAATTCCTCCTTGGATCAATACTCCTATTGTAGTTATTTAGGAAAACCCTAAATGCCCTTTTTATTCAAAAATATATCCAAAATTTTGTTGAACCATTACAATTGTTTTAATTGAATCTCAGACTGTTTTGTGATCATTTTTTCCCAAAGGTTCCCCTATTTCAACATATTATTTGGGATGAATAAATCCAAGATAGCAACAGATTTGCCAAATTGAGTGAAACTGTTGGGGAAATGAGGCTGTTTGCCAACTCAGAACTGGCTTGCCGCCTCATTTTCCCTCTTCTTCCCCTTGTAACTGTAACCCAGCTACATCTCTGTAAATACTCCCTAGCCCTAACACCACCCACCATGCAAGGCCCAGCTACACTGTGCTCTGTGAGCACCAACTCCCTTCCCAGTGGAGCAATATCACTAAGTACAAATCTCTTCCACAGTTCTACAATTTGAGCATCAAGAGAATCAACATGTTGACACCTGTTACAAAGGTATAAATCTTGTTTTATATATTTTTTTACTTATAACAGGACTGAATAATACAAAAATATTAAAATAATAAATAAAAACGAATTGTATAATTTCTTATGAATATATTAGGAACTCACCTAAAAGAGAAGACCTGATCACAAATTACTACTTAATATATCCCCGTCCAAGAGATTACATCAAAAATATTCTTAACATGTTATATCTAAATTGATGAATCCAACCAGGTCCACTAGCTAGGTAGATGTAAATGAACATATCATGAAGAATAAAGGAAAGAATACTTGTAATACAGGCAGCTCATTCCCTTAAGGAAAGTTCTAAGTATCTCATCATCAAATGCTCCTACTGTTGTATAGTTCTCTAATGTCAGTGTAGTTTCTACTACTCTCAATAAATGTGTCATTACAACAAAGTGAGCACTTCTACTATATAAGATATCCACAAGATCTACAATATAGATATACATTTAAACATACAATTCAGTTTCAATACATTAAACTTATGAAGCCCACATTTGATAAGAGTTTGTCAATAATATCATATATATATTTATGACTGAACTTAAACACAATAGACATATGATGCATACTTTAAATATGAGTCTGTTAATAGTGTCATGCCTAATCTCTGTTATATAACCAAAGCTCTACAGTGGGTCGGTGACGCCACAAGAATGCGATAGGCTGCTTTCCAACTGGCTGATGTGAATGTTTTGTGTCTGCTCCTTCAAGGATCAAACAACAGTGTAAATAGGGTCTTTTTATACTGTGCATAGCTGTTGCATCAATTAACCCTTTTTTTCTTTATCAGTTGAGGATTCATGCACTAAAGTCCAGAGATGGCAGGATATCCACATCTACAGCAGGGAAATATGGACATAATAGTGTTATAATACATATATACATATGTTACATAGTTACATAGTAATTACGGTTGAAAAAAGACTTTCAGTCCATCAAGTTCAACCTTTATGATCTCTTCTGATCTGCAAAATGTGGATTAAATATTAATTAATTAGTTGTTAATTAAATATTAATCAATTATTTAATTATTTATTTTATTTTATTTTTAATTATTAATAATCCAGAGGAAGGCTAACAGAAAAAAAAAACAAGTGAGATTTAGCCAATCGTCTAGAGGTTTGTATAGTGACAGAATTATATATGCTTCCCTTGCTTCTATACCCTTCTTAATACAAGCTAATATTTTATTTGCCTTTGCAGCTGCTGCTTCGCTTTGAGCACTGTCAAAATCCCTTTCAATATCTGATACACCTAGATTTGCTCCATTAAGATTATAAATTGCATGGCTATTTTTCCTTCCCAGATGCATAACTTTACATTTATTCGTATTAAATCTCATCTGCCATTTAGATGCCATTCCTCAATTTTATGTAATCCCTTTGGAGGGAAAGCAAATCATTATCTGATTTAATTACCTTGCACAACTTTGTGTCATCAGTGAAAATGGAGACACCACACTCCAATCCTACCTCTAAGTCATTAATAAATATGTTAAAAAGTAGAAGAAGTAATACTGAACCCTGAGGAACCCCACTTACCACATTAGTCCAATCAGAGTATGTTCCATTTACAACAACCCTTTGCTTCCTGTCTTTTAGCCCACTCTCAATCCATGAGCAGATAATTACTGCAATTCCTGTGTCTCTTAGTTTGCACAATAGTCTCCCATGTGCACTGTATCAAAAGCCTTTGCAAAATCCAAAAAGACTACATCCACTGAGTTGCCGTGATCCAGGTTCCTACTAACCTCCTCATAGAAACCAATTAGATTTGTTTGACATGACCTATCCCTCATAAATCCATGTTGACTCCTACTTATAATCCTGTTCAAATAGATATATTCTTGTATATTATCCCTTATTAACCCTTCTAAAAGCTTCCCCACTACAGAAGTGAGGCCCACTGGTCTATAATTCCCAGGATTTGCTTTTGCTACCTTTTTAGATATAGGTATCACATCTGCTTTTCTCCAGTCATCTGGTAGAGACCCTGTGTTGAGTGAATCTTGAAAAAATAAATATAATGGTTTGGCTATTACAGAACCCAGTTCCCTCAGTACCCGTGGATGTATTCCATCAGGACCCAGGGCTTTATTAACATTTATTTTTTCCAACCTCTTTTGGATTACTTCTTGTGTTAACCAATTATTTGGCAAAGGTAGTGTAGCCCCATTAAGTTGCAGTCTCACAACCACTGGTACCTCCCTTGTGTATACCAAAGAAAAGAACCTAGCTCATCTGCCTTTTCCTGGTTACTAATTATCAGACTGCCTGTGTCACATTGTAATGTTCCTATAGCTTCCTTCCTCATCTTCTTCCCATTAATATACTTAAGAAATATTTTAGGGTTAGTCTTACTCTCTTTTGCAATTCATTTTTCATTTTCTATTTTAGCCAGTCTAATAGCGCTTTTGCAAGCCTTGTTGATTTCCTTGTACTTCCGTAAAGCAGTCTCTGTCCCCTTTTGTTTGTATAATTTAAATACCTGTTTTTACTCTGTATCTTGATCTTTAAATCATTGTTAAGCCACAATGGATGGGATTTGCTCCTTTTACTTTTATTCCCACATGGTATATGCCGATGTTTAAGTATATTTAGTAAGGATTTAAATGTTGTCCATTTATGTTCAGTGTTTTTACCTATCCGTTCTCTGTCCCAGTCTATACTTCGTATTGCTGCCCTTAGACCGTTAAAATCTGCCCTTTTAAAATTAAGAGTTTTTGTTGGCCCCTTAAAATGTTGTTTTTTTAATTCAATCTCAAATGAGACTGTGTTGTGATCACGGTTTCCCAAAGGTTGCCCTATTCCAACATTTGATATTATATATCAATATTATTTGTGATGACTAAATCCAAGATAGCTTCATTTCTATTAGGCTCTTATATAACCTGGGCCAGATAATGATCCCTGAGTGTACTCAAGAACCTGCTCCCCTTAGCTGAACTGCTCTTCTCATTTATCCAGTTTATTTCGGAGTAATTACAATCTCCCATTATTAAAACTTGCCCATGCTTAGAATGTTGTGCTATTAATTCTAAGACCTAACATCACTTTCTCTTTTAATAAATGTACAGTAGTGAGTTTTTATTTAATTTACAAGTGCTTGTCCTCTCGAGCACACGTTAACCTTTGGGCTCCATTTGCGCGTTACGTGAGTGACTGTTGCAATTTATTAGCTAAATTGAAAACGTAGTGATTACAGGCTTGACAGTTTAAAGGATTTACGGCCGCGAAGTTCAGCGTTCCTCAATGCAGCCTATTCTTGGCCGTCCTGCAAGTCTGCTGCGAGCTACTTTACAGGGCTAATTTAATACTCCTAACCCGTAAATTTGGAGTTTTAAAACGTAGCCCCAATTTAATGAGGCTGTAAGTATATTTCCCTTAATTCTTACTTATTGCCACTCATTTGGAATATCTTATATAAAAAGGAGTTTAAAATAGTTACTTTATTCACCTCATATACAGTGGATATAAAAAGTCTACACACCCCTATTAAAATGTCAGGTTTCTGTGCTATAAAAAAATTAGACAAAGATAAATCATTTCAGAACTTTTTCCACCTTTAATGTGACCTATAAACAGTACAACTTAATTAAAAAACAAACTGAAATCTTTTAGGTGGAGGGAAAAAAAATAAAAAATGCAACCACATTATTTTTATAAGTCTGCACACCCTCTTATAACAGGGGGTGTAGCTGTGTTCAGAATTAAGCAATCAAATTTCAAATAGTGTTAAATAGGAGTCAGCATACACCTGCCATCATTTAAAGTGCCTCTGATTAACCCCAAATAAAGTTCAGCTGCTCTAGTTGTTCTTTTCTGAAATGTTCTTAGTCGTATCCCACAGCAAAAGCCGTGGTCCACAGAGAGCTTCCAAAGCATCAGAGGGATCTAATTGTTAAAAGGTATCAGTCAGGAGAAGGGTACAAAATAATTTCCAAGGCATTAGATATACCAGTGAAGACAGTCATCATCAAGCGGAGAAAATATGGCACAACAGTGACATTACCAAGAACTGGAGCTCCCTCCAAAATTGATAAAAAGAAAAGAAGAAAACTGGTCTGGGAGGCTACCAGGAGGCCTACAGCAACATTAAAGGAGCTGCAGGAATATCTGGGAAGTAATGGCTGTGTGGTACATGTGACAACAATCTCCCGTATTCTTCATATGTCTTGGATATGGAGTTGAGTGGCAAGACGAAAGCCTTTTAGTTACAAAGAAAAACATCCAAGCCAGGCTACATTTTGCAAAAACACATCTGAAGTCTCCCAAAAGCATGTGGGAAAAGGTGTAATGGTCTGATGAAACCAAGGTTGAACTTTTTGGCCATAATTCCCAAAAATATGTTTGGTGCAAAAACACTGCACATCACCAAAAGAACTCCATACCCACAGTGAAGCATGGTGGTGGCAGCATCATGCTTTGGGGCTGTTTTTCTTCAGCTGGAACTGGGGCCTTAGTTAAGATAGAGGGAATTATGAACAGTTCCAAATACCAGTCAATATTGGCACAAAACCTTCAGGCTTCTGCTAGAAAGCTGAACATGAAGAGGAACTTCATCTTTTAGCATGACAACGACCCAAATCATACATTCTTTTTTTTTTTTTTTGCTTTCAAATATTTATTTAAATTTCACATATATACAAACACAAGGAAAAAGCAAGCCAAAAAAAAAAACATTTAAAATTGACACAATCATACCCTCCAATTCGTTACATGTAAGAAAGAGAATTTTTTACAAATTTCCAAAACAATTTGGGATTGGGTTGGCATATATAGCCATTAGAGTAATACCTTTTCCATCCAGTATAGAGATAGTACTTTTTGGCATTCATGATGTTTTAATCAGTACAACAAGACACCTAAATATAACAATTCATATGTAGAGTATATTATAATACCATTTTATCACAAGTTCTAGGTGGTCCGTTGGACCTACCTGCCAATAAAGTTTACTCCTTTTATTACACTTTTCCTTTCCTTTTCTCTCCTTTCTTTTCCCCCCTTCCTTCTGCAAGTTTTATTGTTTATTATAAATTTACAGCCTAGCATGTGACAGGTACCATTACAAATATTTTCATTGCTAGAAAGACCATTCAATAGCGGTGACACCTGCATCCATAAACGGGCCTTCCAGAGGATTTATACTTGATTCTCTAGATGTTACCACAATCTAACTTATATTCATAAATGAACATTCAAAAACAAACAAAAACACACAATCAAACAAACCACCAAAAACAAAAAAAAAACTAAAAAAATTAATAAGATATTCCTAATCTTTGTTCGCGAGGCGGGGGGAGCTGGGGGGGGGGGGAGGGAAGAGGCGAAACAATGCTAATTTTGGTCACACTCACCCACTAGACTTATTGTCCCATATTTTCCATTTATATCTAGGAATCATAATAATACCTATATCCTCAAGATCTATTTCCAACGCACGGATTTTAGCAATTTTAGTAAATCTTTCTGGAACAGAGAAGGTTACTTTTTGTCTCCATTTCAGTGCAATACTGCACTTAACGGCCATAAAAATCTGTATTAAGAATGCCTTGAGTTCATTGAACCCTGAGGAACCCCATATGATATGATGTGGGTCATCCTCTCATTGATGCAAATAAAATTTATTTTGTTTGTTACTTCCTGGAAATTAATGTCCCTGCTCTTCCATCGTCTTGCGATGGTATTCTTAGCTGCTAGAAATATCAATTGGGCCAATTTATTCCCCTCCCTTCCCAGTTTTGAGAAGCGAGCTCCCAGGAGACAGACTGCTATTGATGGTTGGAGTGGGGTTTTGAGTGTTCTTGAGATTAGACTGGTCGTTTCTGACCAAATTTTAAATACCTTAGGGCAGCTCCACCAGGTGTGTATAAAGTCTCCCCTACCTTGGCACCCCCTAAAACATCTATCTGGGATTGTTTGGGATATCTTATTTAGTCGTACTGGAGTTGTGTATGTCCGGTGTAAAATCTTAAGAGAGGTTTCTAACAAACTATAATTAAATGAACCCTTAGATAGGTTCGATAAGGATTCAGCCCATTTATTCCTATCCCAATTTTGTCCTAGGTCTAACTCCCACTTCGATACAAAGGAAGGCCTCCATGTGCTTGGTGGACTATTGAAGATATTGTATATTGACCCTAAGATTCCTTTGGACAAGGCCTCACTTTTACACACTACCGACATCCAAGAGTCCCTCGGGGGCCCATGGGTTCTTTGTATCTCTTCAATCCAGCTTCTTATTTTAATGTAGTTGAAAAGTTCCCGGTGTGGTACCTTCTGTATTCTAGAGTAGAAAGCGCTTGCACCTGGAGCCCACAGGATAATACCCCACGTAAGCGGGGCCATCTGCAACTCCTCTGCAAAGACCCAGTTTGGTTGGAGTGGAATGGAGTGAGCTAGGGGGACAGAGGCAAGCTGGGCTGCTCTGAAGTAATTCAGGAAATTAGGACAAGATAGGCCCCCCTTGGATTTATGTACATACATCGTTTTTCTCGCTATCTTAGGGGGTCTATTTCTCCATATAAACCGAAATACTTGTGTCTGGAAGCGGGCCAATTCTGTATTATTTACCTGGATTGGCAGCGTCCTGGCAAGATAGAGCAGCCTCGGCAATATGTTCATTTTAACCGTGACTACTCTACCCGTCCATGAGATATGCCGTTTATTCCAGTTTTCCAGGTCTCTCCGCAGAGTCCTGTAGAGAGGTGGATAGTTAGCCTTATACATATTAGTTAATGAGTTGGTCAAGTTAATCCCTAGATATTTGATGTGTGAGGGGGGCCATAGAAATTTATGAATTCCCTTCAGGTGGTTCAGAATATCCAAAGGGATCCCAACACTCAAAGCTTCTGTCTTGTCCTGGTTTAGCCTCAAGCCTGACAAGTTGCCATAGACCCCTATCGTGTCCATCAGGGCGCCTACGGAGGAGCTAGGATTCGAGAGAGTGCAGAGAAGGTCATCAGCAAACAAGGAACACTTTAGATGCTGGTGCCCCACCCGCACCCCCTCTATAGAGGAGTTAGCTCTGATCGCTTGAGTCAAAGGCTCAATGGCCAGAGCAAAAAGAAGAGGAGACAGAGGGCAGCCCTGTCTCGTACCTCTCTCGATTTTAATGCTGGCCGTATGGGAGCCAGGCAGTTTTAGTGTGGCCCTGGGAAGTGTATAATATGTACGCAATAGGTTTAGGAAGTTTCCTCTGAACCCAAACTTTGCCAAAGTGGCGAATAGGAAGGGCCATTCCAGGGTATCAAACGCCTTTTCGATGTCCAATGCGAGCAGGCACACAGGGAGACCTCTAGACCTAGCCAAATGAATAACATTTAGAGTCCTCCTAATGTTGTCACTAGTCTGCCTGTTTGGAATAAAGCCTGATTGGTCCTTATGTATTAAGGCGGGTAGGAAAATTGAGATCCTCTGGGAGAAAATTTTGGCCAGCAGTTTAACGTCGCCATTAAGAAGCGAGATTGGTCTATCATTTTTAGCTTCCTTTGGATCTCGGCCTTCCTTAGGGAAGAGCGTCAAGTCCGCATGGTTCAGCTCAGGGGGAGTCGTCTCTCCTCTTAGAATTGAATTGAATAGACTACATAAATGTGGGGCCAGAATTTCTTTGAACTTTTTGTAATAGATGTTAGTGAACCCATCCGGGCCGGGGGACTTCCCTAGCTTCAGTTCTTTAATGGCATCTGGAATTTCGTTGACAGTAACATCTTTATTCAAGTTTTGTAAGTCCAAAGGTGAAATCTGGGGCAAATCAAGGGAGTTTATATAGGAATGAATAACATTCTCTGGGGCCAATTTCTGAGTGGAGTAAATATTTTGATAGAAATCCCTAAAGACCTCCTGAATTTCGCTTTGGCTGTAGGTGAGATCCCCCTTCCTATTTCTGATTTGGGATACCCTGGCTTGGGCATATTTAGTTTTTAAACTCCTTGCTAGTAGCTTGTCAGGTTTATTCGCCTTGGCATAAAACAAATGTTGAGTCCTCCTTAATGCCTTATCCGTTTTTATGGTCAGTATACTATCCAGCTCTAGCCTGGTTCTATCTATCTGTTTCCTTAAAGCTATCGAGGGAGAAAGCTGATGTTGCCGCTCTAACTGAGTTAGTTTCTCTGTTAGCTCCTTTTCTTTTAGCCTGTTCTGTTTCCTATGTTGGGAGGCTAGCTTGATAAACACCCCCCTGATGTAGGCTTTGTGCGCCATCCAAACCCATCCCGCCCCTGTCTCCCCACCCGCATTGGACTCGAAAAATTCTGCCAACTCCCTCTCAGTTTGTTCCTGGAATCCAGATTGCGATACCAGGTATTCATTAAGTCTCCAGGTATAGGGCATCCGAGATTGAACTCCCAGGTCTACCTCAAGTATGACCGCCGCGTGATCCGACCAAGTGCACGGAACTATATCCGCTTTGTTTGAGCTATCTAGAAGCGAATTACATATGTATATTGTGTCTATACGCGAACAAGTCCTGTGAGTGGGGGAATAAAAAGTGAAATCCCTCCCTCTTGGGTGCAGACCTCTCCAGGCGTCAACTAGGTCTAAGGAGTGCAGAAGTTTTAAGATTTGCCTGTTCTTTTTGGAGTAGCGATCTTCTTGTGGAGGTTTAGATTTATCTGCCACTGGGTCTAATACCAGATTACAGTCCCCTCCTATAATTAGTTTGCCCCATTCTCCCCCCTCCAGAACCCTTAGGAATCTGATCAGGGTCTTATGTGGTGTTTTCGTAGGGGCAGGCCCACTGTCCAGCAGACAGGCCGCCGCCTCTACCCCAGCTATGTAGAGTGAACCCTGATTTGGTTCTAAATCCCCTAGACAGCCATAGAGGGAGAGATAACAAGTATGAGGAAGCACTAAGTGGCAGGTTCCAGTTAGACAGTAAGGGGGAGTATAGGGGCAAGAGAACCCAAGCTGATAGGTGACAAAGAGAAGAGCAGCAGAGAAGAGAACACAAAGGGAAGAAAGTACAATTGTTGTCAAGAGGTCTTGCTGTCCCAAGACCACCCGCCCCGTCATAAGCATTCTACCCTCTCAGAACACAAGGGCCCCTGCTCCAATTCCCGCCAGCAAGGACAGGCAAAAGTAATCTAGAGAAGCATTAAGGAAACAGAATAAAGCCAGAACCTTGAATAGCTTATTTAAGCATTAACAACCTAATTTTCTATCTGAACTAAAAGCAGAGTAAACCTTTAGACCCGGTCCAGTGAGGAAGGATCCTGACGGACTGACTATACTATCTGCATGTAAATTAAAACTTATAACTTTATCAGTCAGCTAAAACCTGCTAAAAAAGGAAGGAAAACAAAACATGGGTTAGCAACATTTCAAAAGTCTTTGGTTGACATGGCCCCGCTTAGGGCCCCAGGCTCCTTAGAGGACCTAAGTAAAAAAGTAAGAAAAATAAAATGTCCTGAGAAAAGGCTAGGTCAGTTCCAGGAGACTTCCATGTTAGTCTCTACCAAGGAATTTTGGTATGGTGTTTTTAAGCCCTTGTAACTCCTGTGGATGCCGAAATAAGTCTTTGGTAGCCTGTTGCCTTTTCAAGCGGACCAGCCTAATTGAAAGTCTCTGGAGATGGCATTAACTGAGTTATTGCATTTACGAGTCCATGATCTGGGTGGGACGCATATGAGTGATTTTTGAGGCTTGGTCAGTGGGCCTCTTTTGCCTGGTCACTTCCGACCATTGTCTTTTCGGGAGAGATAAAGCTGCCGATGCAGGTGATGTCGAAGTCGGGTCCCCCCCAGTAAGATCCAGACTCTTTAGAAGCTCTTGGCAGTCTTCTAGAGAACGCGTTGTATACTGGGTGCTCCCCACTGAGAAAATTAGGGCAAATGGGAATCCCCAACGGTACCTGATGTCATGGCGGAGAAGGACTTCCAGGGCAGGCTTCATCAGCCTCCGTTTTTGAAGCGTGGAAGGGGAGAGATCCGCAAAAAATTGAAGTTTGGCCCCGTCTGGGCCTATGATCATAGCCTTTTTGCGGGTAGTTGCCAGGATCAGGTCCCTAGATTGTTGGCGTAGAAGCCTGACTATGATGTCTTTGGGAAGGTCTAGATTACGACTTCCCCCAAGGGCTCTATGTGCACGCTCCACTTCCCATTCGTGGTCTGGATGACCTGAGAGGATCTCGTCGATCGCGGCCTTAAGGTAACGAGGGAGGTCGACTATTGCCGTAGGCACGCCTCTGATCCTCAGGTTGAATCGTCTGGATCTATTCTCCAAATCCTCCAGTTTATCTTCTATGCCACAGATACGGGAGGTGTTGTCAGCGATGATGGCCCTGTCTCTCTCCTGGGCCCCCACCACCTGGTCAACGGTGTCTTCAAGTTGATGGGTCCTTTGGCCAATCTCATGTATGTCCTTCTGCAAAGATGTGACCGCCCTATCTATGTGGGAGGCCAGGAGAGCCTCAATTCTTGCCATTGAATTGCTGTTGATGGAGACCTCAGGCTGTGGGGCCCCCTCCAGGGGATCCAAGTCTGAGGTATCAGATTGCTCTGAGACAAGATCCTTCAGCAGTGCCGCCTGCGTTTCCGAGGCCTTGAAATGTTCGTCAATTTTCTTGGAAGTTAAAGATTTTTTGTTCTTCACCATTTTTATGGAGCTGCTTCTTCCCGGGGTAGCCATTGAATGTCCAGACGTCAGGTGGATTCCACTGGGGGGGGTCACTCCGTATTAGCTTTTTCCTCTCAAGTATTTAGGTCTATTGTGGTCTGTCTTGTCTGTTCATATCTAGATTCTGTAGTGAAGTCTTAGCATCTCTCAGACCCTGCCGGCGGGAACTGTGCACAGCCCCGTCAACTACATCTCCTTAGGCTGATATGCTCCGCGTTTCTGTGCCCCCAGCAGATCTGGATTGTGTATTTTTCATGCGTCCCACCAGGAGTAGTCAGTGCCAACTTTTCAGTGCAGGTGCTGAAATGAGATCTAAGCTCACAATGTTTGATGATAAAAAAAAGACAGAAAAATAGCAGTAGCACTTATCCTGAATGACCACACGATGGCAGCGTGATACAAGATTGTCAGATATTATACACCAGATGTATGGCAATAGCTGGAAGCAGATTTTTTTACTCTAAAACTCAGCCAAGATACCAGCTGGGACTTCTGTGGCAAGGTACAGTGGATTCAGCCTCCAGTATAGTAGGAGTGGGGCTGCCAGACCCCTGAGGTTAGTAAAGATGCAATGTTTTTGTCAGCAGTAAAATCACTGCCTTTGAAACTGAAGGTAAAAGGGCTGTAGGTGGGTCAGACTCACCCCAGTATATACTTCTGTGGCAGTGGCAGCCAGTAGACTGTGTGGAAGAGGAGTCTTAGTATTAGCTCAATTTCTGGGCCTCAGGAGTGGTAGGGTAGGGAGAAACTGAGTGCCCTTCATAGGCCAGAAAAACAAAATGGCCGCCACCCGTTCATGGGCCTTTTACCTTCACCTTGCTGCTCCAGAAGCTGCCAGGCAGTACAGGCCAGAGATATCCTGAGGAATCGGCCACAGACAAGTGTCTCTAGGGAACCTCTGAGGTTTCCTGCAGTACTCACAGAGCGTGGGTCTCCTCCTGCAGTGCCTGCCTTGTGGTGCTCCAAAACCGAAAAGTATTTTTTGCAACTCTTCAGTGTTCTATTAATAAATTTCATTTTCCCTTTATTCGGTGCATAAATAGTAACGATTGTTACTTTATCCTTGTTAATCGTCCCTACCCAGAGTGAGTAGCGGCCCTCAGTGTCTGTTTTAGAGAACTCCTCTTTATAATTCAATTTGTTATTAAAAAAAATAGCTGTGCCCCTTGCTTTCTTCTTTTCATATGTCGAGTTGCATACATTTATGTATCGCCCATCATAAAATAAAGGGGCTTTGCCTGTCTGCCAATGGGTCTCTTGCAGGGCTATAATATCTGCCTTACTATTATAGAACCCACTGAAAAACATAGCTCTTTTATTGGGAGAGTTTAGACCCTGAGCATTCTGAGAAACAAACTTAACTTTCATCAACATTTAATTTTTATTTTTTTAAATCAATACAATTTCTCAGAATTAAGTTCCGTCCCACCCCCAAACCGCGCCAACAGAGGAAGAGAAAAAAGAGAGAAAAAGAAAAAAAAAGAGAAAAAGAAAAAGAAAGAAAAAACAAAACAAAAAAACACACTTTTTCATACATCCTCTCATTCTCTCTAGAGAAGAAATGGTTCAGCTCCCCGCTCTCGCTCCCCCCAAAAATTGAGGAGGTCTGTACGGGGGGTCGAATCATTCCAAAAACTTTTTATAAAAAGTTTAAAACTAATCCACTTAAGCGGACTTCTGCAGCAAGCATTTTACCTTCTATTCTCATTTTCTTGTCATTAAGACAGAGCTCTTGTGTTAAATAAAACTTAACCACCTATCTTTAAGTACCCTTATGTACTCTTCATGAGATATAAAGAGACACAAAAAGGACCCTACTTCAGAGATAGACAAAAAATCATTACCCAGAATGACATAAATAGCGAATTCACTTCATATAATTGTTTATAATCATCCTGAATGAATCTCATAGAAATACCCACTATCTCTCAGATATTATACGGACAGAATAAAGTGTAAACAAATCGATTGAATATTTCCCCAAGACATTCTCATCAGATTCACTATCTTAGTTTTCTTCTTTTTACCCTTATTTAATAAATCAAAAACCTTGGTCATGTGTTTACTTAATCCACCTTGTGCAAATTCATAACTCAAATTCAACATTTTGACAACCTGTGTCAAACCCATATCTACTTATATCACTCATTGATGAATCCTTTAAATTCTATCTAATACCCGTTTTATGTGCTTATAATTGCACCACTTAAAAAACATAATATTTATAAAAACACAACCTCTAATAACTACTATGTGCATCCATTTGCATTTTTATATTCTTTTCAGCCCTTGTGTCAATATACCCAGATCACATCAAATTACAGCTTCTAATCTGCCATACGTCACTCAGTTTATCCTTTTGTATTCTTTTCAACACTCATGTAGATGTGCCAAAATCATTAAAAAAAACACTTTCTTATAAATTCTATGTGAAAAAATATATATTTTAGTGTTCTTTTTAACACTTGTGTCAGTGCATTAGTTTTAGTGCATATTACAATCTGTTTTAACCTTTTAAAAACATCTAAACACTCTCTTAGTCATTCTAAGGTGTTTCTAATCTTACTCTGTAACGTCTTGGAAACTTTAACTATCAAATCCATTTCTTTAAACACTCAAACTCGCTTTTCTCTTGCTTGAATGAATTTCTCTACATCTTTAGGCGAGTTCAAAACCACTTTCCTAGAGTCTACCGAGATAATGATTTTTGTGGGAAAACCCCATTTGTATTTTATATTTTTAAGTCTCAAAACCTTTGTGACCTCCTTGAATTCTTTTCTTCTCATTAACGTTTCTACGGATAAGTCAGGAAATATTTTAAGTGATTCATAGGGGGGTCCAAATTGTTGGTTCTCAAATGATTTCTGAGAATCTGCTCTCTGTGTGATGCAAAATGTAGTCTAATTATTATATCTCTCGGAGAATTTGGTTCTGCTTTTTTTGTGAGGGGAATTCTATGGATTCTTTCTATGACTTGTTCCACAGGGAAATCAATTTGAATTAAAGAGGTCAAAAAGGCGAATACATAACTTCTTAAATCTTGGTATTAAATGTTTTCCTCTATACCCCTTATTCTAATATTAGCTCTCCTTGAATGATCCTCTAGTTTATTATATTTCTTTTTAAGGTCTGCTAATTCTTCTTTTATAGTAATCAGTTCAGTTTTTAGTTCCTTCTGATCGGTGGTCATAGACAGATGTTGTATCTCTAAGTTATCATTTTTTTGTGAAAGATCTTTAATTGCCATAGTGTTTTTGGAGATTTTTGTTGTAAGCTCCAAAATTAAATCCGATTTGAATTCTGCTAATAGATCTTTCATCAAGAGCTTCATTGATGAGGCTGTCAATGCTTCCGTTACTAGGGTGTCAGAAAGTGAACTTTCTATTTCTTCTCTAGATTCCCCTAAATTAAATTGATCTACAGAGAGATCAAGTTTCTCTGAGACATCACTTCCCAGTTGGGATTTATTATGAGCTTTTATTTTAGTTCCAGGGGAGAAGAAATCTTTCCCTGATTTAGTATTATTATTTTTTTTCCCTTTGTTTTTCCCTTGGACGTCTGTACATTTTTCTTTTCCATTTTCTGATCTATTTTTATCTTCCCTTTTTATTCCCTCTTATCCTAGAGCTTTATTTGATCCTCTTGTCTCTCTATAACCCTCTATTCCCTCTCTCCTCCACCTTCCCCTTTTTTCTTATCGCCCCTTTTATTAAACCTCAGTATCTCTAGACCTGCTTGAGAACAGAATTTTCCTCCTTCTTTATCAGAGGTAAGGATACCTAAATTTCAAGCTTCTATTATTTATATTTCTGCTCTTACATAAAAAAGTATCATTACCTAATAAATGTCAGGTTCTCTGAGGCAATAAGAGAAAAACAGAGAAAGAAAGAGAAAGTGTCCATCAAGGGCGTTCCTTTGCCAGTTTCGGTGCTCCCAAATAAAGTATTTTGCAGGCTGTTGGTCTCCCTTTTTCCACTTCTGCCTGTAGTTTTTGAAATGTTTCACCAAATATGAAGTTCTTACTCCAAGATTTGTTTTGTGGGATACTTAAGTGTCTATATCTAAAGCTGTATATAAATAAATCAACTTTCAGCAATAGCTTATTTAGAATGACTATAGTGAGCCCCTATCCATATTTACAAATCAGGTTCTAATCTTCACTTTGGAGAAAGTATTCCTATAATGTTCTTTTTAGCAATTAGAGAGATCCTCCTGCAAGAGGGACCAAACAAGAGCTACTGTCTCTCCATATAATCCATGTCCAGGAGTCCAGGACTTTAAAAAGTAAGGGGAGGTGGGATGGAAGGGGGGAAGGTAAGTGTCTATTTCACTTCTGGGAGCTCATGAATATGGAGTTCAGTTCTTTAAATTTCTGAAGGGCTTTCCTTGTGGCCTTTTTCTCTCCCGGTGCACTCAGCTCCCCAGGCAGATCACACTCCCTATGGCTCCCTGTTAGACTTACAGCGTGCACGGCTGCAGCGCTCCCCTCCCCCTCTCTTACCCTTCAGGCCTCCTCTCTTGCTTCACTTTTTGCTGATAGTTAAAATACTCCCTGCGGAGCACTATTATCCTTCCCTCTGTTCTTGATTACAAATGCTGTGGGTTTATCTCTCTCTGGTCTCAGCTTCTTTCAGGCTCTCTCGCTCACTGCATCTCCTCATGCCTGGCTGTGCCTTCCTTCTGAGGCATGCTTTGCTTCTGCTGGAGGCAAGAGGCTGGTTCCCCGGGCAGTTAGGGTTAGCGTTTTGGAAGGTTCTTTTTACTGCGCCTCCATGCTCTGACCTTGAGACGCCGCTGCAGATTGCCGCCACAGCCCCGCTAGCTGCACATACTGACAGCTTCCTGGGCGTGGACTCCTCCTGACCTCACTGCTGTGTGCAATGCTACACTATCTTTTCTATTGTAGCTTTGCTTTCCCCTGTACGCTGTGTGATCAGATTACACTGCACTTACACTAACCTTTAGACTCTATGAATGAGTCATGACCGTTAATGGATTCCGCCCACCAACCAGGGAGAAGCTATGCATGGGCAGTGAAATGTATCTGTTTCAATGACTGACAGTCTTCCATCATTGACCAATAGTGATGTCGCGAACATAAAATTTTCGGTTCGCGAACCGCCATAGACTTCAATGGGCAGGCGGATTTTAAAACCCACAGGGACTCTTTCTGGACACAATAGTGATGGGGAAGTTGTTTCAAGGGGACTAACACCTGGACTGTGGCATGCCGGAGGGGGATGCATGGCAAAACTCCCACGGAAAATTACATAGTTGATGCAGAGTCTGGTTTTAAGCCATAAAGGGCATAAATCACCTAACATTCCTAAATTGTTTGGAAAAACATGCTTTAAAACATCAGATATGATGTTGTATCGATCAGGTAGTGTAAGGGTTACACCCGCTTCACAGTAACAGACCAATCTCCCGGTTTAATGCACCGCAAACAGTCCATTTGCACAACCGCAAACTCCCCATTTGCACAAGGTTGGATACCAAGCTAGCCATGTCCCGTTCCTTGTCCTCACTGATGTCATTGAAGGTCTCTTCCTCCACCCAGCCACCAAGGGTCCCCGAAAGGTCACAACAAGCCCCCTGAGACGCCTGCTGTGTTTGGTCTTCCACCTACTTAAAGCCACCTTCCTCCTCTGACTCATCTTCTTCAGACTCCTCTCTCTGCATTATTATAAGGTGTGTTAAGTAGTACTACTCTTATCAGTTTAATACCTGTTACAGCACCTATCAGGGGGCGTGTATAAGGCCAGGATTTTTGGAACAGGGAGATGGAAAAAGATACTTGGTTGGTTGTATCACTTCAATTTTGGCGCACGCCACGTGCAATCAAAGATGCCACCAGATAGGAGTGGCGTGTTTGTAAGTACTACTCTTATCAGTTTAATACTTGTTACGTCACCTATCAGGTAGTGAGAGGGTACCAGCCGTTGGAGACGTCCTTTTCCCTGGCAAGCTGCTGTGTAAAAGTGAAGTTGGTATAATCCCATCCAAGAGTTCCAGAGGGAGAGTCAGGTTCAGCATTAAATATCCATATAGAAGCACTGCGCAGTCTCAGAAGCCCAGACCACCCATATTGGACGACACTTTCTTGGGAGTCAAAGAATACTGTCTTTATTTTGTTGTGCAGAAATATATATACCCATCTCTTCCCACAGGCAATACACATCCCCCATAGTTGGCCACACAATACACATAGAGAGACCATAGGTGTGGTCACACACCCCCGGAGGTTACCTGGCTACTTTGATACAATCAGACATTGATCAGATTATACGTCTTTGTTCTTATGTCTGATAATGAAAACACTTTATACAATAGTCTTCCTTATCTTATGAGGAGTCTCTGTAATAGGATTATCTATTATGCCAAGGTCTGCAATAGTCTGGGCTAATATTCTGCAGAGCATAAACCAACATACATACAGTATAACAGTAGGATCATATTTTAACCATAATAATAAAACAGGGTAAAACAGTGATGGGTTCCGTTACACAGCACCTACCCAGGGGGCGTGTATAAGGCCTGGATTTTTAGAACCGGGAGATGGAAAAAGATGCTTTGTTGGTTGTATCACTTCAATTTTGGGGCATGGCACGTGCAATCAAAGGTGCCACCAGATAGGCGTGACGTGTTTGTAAGTACTACTCTTATCAGTTTAATACTTGTTACGTCACCTATCAGGGGGCGTGATAAGGCCAGGATTTTTAGAACCGGGAGATGGAAAAAGATGCTTTGTTGGTCGTATCACTTCAATTTTGAGTGGTGTGTTAAGTAGTACTAGTCCTATCAGTTTAATCCCTGTTATGTGCCTTTTTTGGGGGTTTGGTTGTTGAAGCCACAGTGCAGCACCAGAGGCCAGAAAAATTAGGCATGTACAAATGCCTGAAAAATTAGGTATTGTTGATCTTGCAGCGAGCAGAGAAGAAGATAGGCCTGATTCAACGCCCCAGCCCCGCATACCCACACTCAGAGATTGAGGGGGGGAGCTGAGAAGGCCACGGGCCGGAGATATAAAGGGGGGCCATCCCAAATAAGCACACAAGCGGGGACAAAGGTAGTGAAGGGGACATAGAGGCCCATAAACTGACGGTCGCCATCTTGGCAGGAAAAGGGCAGCAATTAATCCAGATTGCGATACCAGGTATTCATTAAGTCTCCAGGTATAGGGCATCCGAGATTGAACTCCCAGGTCTACCTCAAGTATGACCGCCGCGTGATCCGACCAAGTGCACGGAACTATATCCGCTTTGTTTGAGCTATCTAGAAGCGAATTACATATGTATATTGTGTCTATACGCGAACAAGTCCTGTGAGTGGGGGAATAAAAAGTGAAATCCCTCCCTCTTGGGTGCAGACCTCTCCAGGCGTCAACTAGGTCTAAGGAGTGCAGAAGTTTTAAGATTTGCCTGTTCTTTTTGGAGTAGCGATCTTCTTGTGGAGGTTTAGATTTATCTGCCACTGGGTCTAATACCAGATTACAGTCCCCTCCTATAATTAGTTTGCCCCATTCTCCCCCCTCCAGAACCCTTAGGAATCTGATCAGGGTCTTATGTGGTGTTTTCGTAGGGGCAGGCCCACTGTCCAGCAGACAGGCCGCCGCCTCTACCCCAGCTATGTAGAGTGAACCCTGATTTGGTTCTAAATCCCCTAGACAGCCATAGAGGGAGAGATAACAAGTATGAGGAAGCACTAAGTGGCAGGTTCCAGTTAGACAGTAAGGGGGAGTATAGGGGCAAGAGAACCCAAGCTGATAGGTGACAAAGAGAAGAGCAGCAGAGAAGAGAACACAAAGGGAAGAAAGTACAATTGTTGTCAAGAGGTCTTGCTGTCCCAAGACCACCCGCCCCGTCATAAGCATTCTACCCTCTCAGAACACAAGGGCCCCTGCTCCAATTCCCGCCAGCAAGGACAGGCAAAAGTAATCTAGAGAAGCATTAAGGAAACAGAATAAAGCCAGAACCTTGAATAGCTTATTTAAGCATTAACAACCTAATTTTCTATCTGAACTAAAAGCAGAGTAAACCTTTAGACCCGGTCCAGTGAGGAAGGATCCTGACGGACTGACTATACTATCTGCATGTAAATTAAAACTTATAACTTTATCAGTCAGCTAAAACCTGCTAAAAAAGGAAGGAAAACAAAACATGGGTTAGCAACATTTCAAAAGTCTTTGGTTGACATGGCCCCGCTTAGGGCCCCAGGCTCCTTAGAGGACCTAAGTAAAAAAGTAAGAAAAATAAAATGTCCTGAGAAAAGGCTAGGTCAGTTCCAGGAGACTTCCATGTTAGTCTCTACCAAGGAATTTTGGTATGGTGTTTTTAAGCCCTTGTAACTCCTGTGGATGCCGAAATAAGTCTTTGGTAGCCTGTTGCCTTTTCAAGCGGACCAGCCTAATTGAAAGTCTCTGGAGATGGCATTAACTGAGTTATTGCATTTACGAGTCCATGATCTGGGTGGGACGCATATGAGTGATTTTTGAGGCTTGGTCAGTGGGCCTCTTTTGCCTGGTCACTTCCGACCATTGTCTTTTCGGGAGAGATAAAGCTGCCGATGCAGGTGATGTCGAAGTCGGGTCCCCCCCAGTAAGATCCAGACTCTTTAGAAGCTCTTGGCAGTCTTCTAGAGAACGCGTTGTATACTGGGTGCTCCCCACTGAGAAAATTAGGGCAAATGGGAATCCCCAACGGTACCTGATGTCATGGCGGAGAAGGACTTCCAGGGCAGGCTTCATCAGCCTCCGTTTTTGAAGCGTGGAAGGGGAGAGATCCGCAAAAAATTGAAGTTTGGCCCCGTCTGGGCCTATGATCATAGCCTTTTTGCGGGTAGTTGCCAGGATCAGGTCCCTAGATTGTTGGCGTAGAAGCCTGACTATGATGTCTTTGGGAAGGTCTAGATTACGACTTCCCCCAAGGGCTCTATGTGCACGCTCCACTTCCCATTCGTGGTCTGGATGACCTGAGAGGATCTCGTCGATCGCGGCCTTAAGGTAACGAGGGAGGTCGACTATTGCCGTAGGCACGCCTCTGATCCTCAGGTTGAATCGTCTGGATCTATTCTCCAAATCCTCCAGTTTATCTTCTATGCCACAGATACGGGAGGTGTTGTCAGCGATGATGGCCCTGTCTCTCTCCTGGGCCCCCACCACCTGGTCAACGGTGTCTTCAAGTTGATGGGTCCTTTGGCCAATCTCATGTATGTCCTTCTGCAAAGATGTGACCGCCCTATCTATGTGGGAGGCCAGGAGAGCCTCAATTCTTGCCATTGAATTGCTGTTGATGGAGACCTCAGGCTGTGGGGCCCCCTCCAGGGGATCCAAGTCTGAGGTATCAGATTGCTCTGAGACAAGATCCTTCAGCAGTGCCGCCTGCGTTTCCGAGGCCTTGAAATGTTCGTCAATTTTCTTGGAAGTTAAAGATTTTTTGTTCTTCACCATTTTTATGGAGCTGCTTCTTCCCGGGGTAGCCATTGAATGTCCAGACGTCAGGTGGATTCCACTGGGGGGGGTCACTCCGTATTAGCTTTTTCCTCTCAAGTATTTAGGTCTATTGTGGTCTGTCTTGTCTGTTCATATCTAGATTCTGTAGTGAAGTCTTAGCATCTCTCAGACCCTGCCGGCGGGAACTGTGCACAGCCCCGTCAACTACATCTCCTTAGGCTGATATGCTCCGCGTTTCTGTGCCCCCAGCAGATCTGGATTGTGTATTTTTCATGCGTCCCACCAGGAGTAGTCAGTGCCAACTTTTCAGTGCAGGTGCTGAAATGAGATCTAAGCTCACAATGTTTGATGATAAAAAAAAGACAGAAAAATAGCAGTAGCACTTATCCTGAATGACCACACGATGGCAGCGTGATACAAGATTGTCAGATATTATACACCAGATGTATGGCAATAGCTGGAAGCAGATTTTTTTACTCTAAAACTCAGCCAAGATACCAGCTGGGACTTCTGTGGCAAGGTACAGTGGATTCAGCCTCCAGTATAGTAGGAGTGGGGCTGCCAGACCCCTGAGGTTAGTAAAGATGCAATGTTTTTGTCAGCAGTAAAATCACTGCCTTTGAAACTGAAGGTAAAAGGGCTGTAGGTGGGTCAGACTCACCCCAGTATATACTTCTGTGGCAGTGGCAGCCAGTAGACTGTGTGGAAGAGGAGTCTTAGTATTAGCTCAATTTCTGGGCCTCAGGAGTGGTAGGGTAGGGAGAAACTGAGTGCCCTTCATAGGCCAGAAAAACAAAATGGCCGCCACCCGTTCATGGGCCTTTTACCTTCACCTTGCTGCTCCAGAAGCTGCCAGGCAGTACAGGCCAGAGATATCCTGAGGAATCGGCCACAGACAAGTGTCTCTAGGGAACCTCTGAGGTTTCCTGCAGTACTCACAGAGCGTGGGTCTCCTCCTGCAGTGCCTGCCTTGTGGTGCTCCAAAACCGAAAAGTATTTTTTGCAACTCTTCAGTGTTCTATTAATAAATTTCATTTTCCCTTTATTCGGTGCATAAATAGTAACGATTGTTACTTTATCCTTGTTAATCGTCCCTACCCAGAGTGAGTAGCGGCCCTCAGTGTCTGTTTTAGAGAACTCCTCTTTATAATTCAATTTGTTATTAAAAAAAATAGCTGTGCCCCTTGCTTTCTTCTTTTCATATGTCGAGTTGCATACATTTATGTATCGCCCATCATAAAATAAAGGGGCTTTGCCTGTCTGCCAATGGGTCTCTTGCAGGGCTATAATATCTGCCTTACTATTATAGAACCCACTGAAAAACATAGCTCTTTTATTGGGAGAGTTTAGACCCTGAGCATTCTGAGAAACAAACTTAACTTTCATCAACATTTAATTTTTATTTTTTTAAATCAATACAATTTCTCAGAATTAAGTTCCGTCCCACCCCCAAACCGCGCCAACAGAGGAAGAGAAAAAAGAGAGAAAAAGAAAAAAAAAGAGAAAAAGAAAAAGAAAGAAAAAACAAAACAAAAAAACACACTTTTTCATACATCCTCTCATTCTCTCTAGAGAAGAAATGGTTCAGCTCCCCGCTCTCGCTCCCCCCAAAAATTGAGGAGGTCTGTACGGGGGGTCGAATCATTCCAAAAACTTTTTATAAAAAGTTTAAAACTAATCCACTTAAGCGGACTTCTGCAGCAAGCATTTTACCTTCTATTCTCATTTTCTTGTCATTAAGACAGAGCTCTTGTGTTAAATAAAACTTAACCACCTATCTTTAAGTACCCTTATGTACTCTTCATGAGATATAAAGAGACACAAAAAGGACCCTACTTCAGAGATAGACAAAAAATCATTACCCAGAATGACATAAATAGCGAATTCACTTCATATAATTGTTTATAATCATCCTGAATGAATCTCATAGAAATACCCACTATCTCTCAGATATTATACGGACAGAATAAAGTGTAAACAAATCGATTGAATATTTCCCCAAGACATTCTCATCAGATTCACTATCTTAGTTTTCTTCTTTTTACCCTTATTTAATAAATCAAAAACCTTGGTCATGTGTTTACTTAATCCACCTTGTGCAAATTCATAACTCAAATTCAACATTTTGACAACCTGTGTCAAACCCATATCTACTTATATCACTCATTGATGAATCCTTTAAATTCTATCTAATACCCGTTTTATGTGCTTATAATTGCACCACTTAAAAAACATAATATTTATAAAAACACAACCTCTAATAACTACTATGTGCATCCATTTGCATTTTTATATTCTTTTCAGCCCTTGTGTCAATATACCCAGATCACATCAAATTACAGCTTCTAATCTGCCATACGTCACTCAGTTTATCCTTTTGTATTCTTTTCAACACTCATGTAGATGTGCCAAAATCATTAAAAAAAACACTTTCTTATAAATTCTATGTGAAAAAATATATATTTTAGTGTTCTTTTTAACACTTGTGTCAGTGCATTAGTTTTAGTGCATATTACAATCTGTTTTAACCTTTTAAAAACATCTAAACACTCTCTTAGTCATTCTAAGGTGTTTCTAATCTTACTCTGTAACGTCTTGGAAACTTTAACTATCAAATCCATTTCTTTAAACACTCAAACTCGCTTTTCTCTTGCTTGAATGAATTTCTCTACATCTTTAGGCGAGTTCAAAACCACTTTCCTAGAGTCTACCGAGATAATGATTTTTGTGGGAAAACCCCATTTGTATTTTATATTTTTAAGTCTCAAAACCTTTGTGACCTCCTTGAATTCTTTTCTTCTCATTAACGTTTCTACGGATAAGTCAGGAAATATTTTAAGTGATTCATAGGGGGGTCCAAATTGTTGGTTCTCAAATGATTTCTGAGAATCTGCTCTCTGTGTGATGCAAAATGTAGTCTAATTATTATATCTCTCGGAGAATTTGGTTCTGCTTTTTTTGTGAGGGGAATTCTATGGATTCTTTCTATGACTTGTTCCACAGGGAAATCAATTTGAATTAAAGAGGTCAAAAAGGCGAATACATAACTTCTTAAATCTTGGTATTAAATGTTTTCCTCTATACCCCTTATTCTAATATTAGCTCTCCTTGAATGATCCTCTAGTTTATTATATTTCTTTTTAAGGTCTGCTAATTCTTCTTTTATAGTAATCAGTTCAGTTTTTAGTTCCTTCTGATCGGTGGTCATAGACAGATGTTGTATCTCTAAGTTATCATTTTTTTGTGAAAGATCTTTAATTGCCATAGTGTTTTTGGAGATTTTTGTTGTAAGCTCCAAAATTAAATCCGATTTGAATTCTGCTAATAGATCTTTCATCAAGAGCTTCATTGATGAGGCTGTCAATGCTTCCGTTACTAGGGTGTCAGAAAGTGAACTTTCTATTTCTTCTCTAGATTCCCCTAAATTAAATTGATCTACAGAGAGATCAAGTTTCTCTGAGACATCACTTCCCAGTTGGGATTTATTATGATCTTTTATTTTAGTTCCAGGGGAGAAGAAATCTTTCCCTGATTTAGTATTATTATTTTTTTTTCCCTTTGTTTTTCCCTTGGACGTCTGTACATTTTTCTTTTCCATTTTCTGATCTATTTTTATCTTCCCTTTTTATTCCCTCTTATCCTAGAGCTTTATTTGATCCTCTTGTCTCTCTATAACCCTCTATTCCCTCTCTCCTCCACCTTCCCCTTTTTTCTTATCGCCCCTTTTATTAAACCTCAGTATCTCTAGACCTGCTTGAGAACAGAATTTTCCTCCTTCTTTATCAGAGGTAAGGATACCTAAATTTCAAGCTTCTATTATTTATATTTCTGCTCTTACATAAAAAAGTATCATTACCTAATAAATGTCAGGTTCTCTGAGGCAATAAGAGAAAAACAGAGAAAGAAAGAGAAAGTGTCCATCAAGGGCGTTCCTTTGCCAGTTTCGGTGCTCCCAAATAAAGTATTTTGCAGGCTGTTGGTCTCCCTTTTTCCACTTCTGCCTGTAGTTTTTGAAATGTTTCACCAAATATGAAGTTCTTACTCCAAGATTTGTTTTGTGGGATACTTAAGTGTCTATATCTAAAGCTGTATATAAATAAATCAACTTTCAGCAATAGCTTATTTAGAATGACTATAGTGAGCCCCTATCCATATTTACAAATCAGGTTCTAATCTTCACTTTGGAGAAAGTATTCCTATAATGTTCTTTTTAGCAATTAGAGAGATCCTCCTGCAAGAGGGACCAAACAAGAGCTACTGTCTCTCCATATAATCCATGTCCAGGAGTCCAGGACTTTAAAAAGTAAGGGGAGGTGGGATGGAAGGGGGGAAGGTAAGTGTCTATTTCACTTCTGGGAGCTCATGAATATGGAGTTCAGTTCTTTAAATTTCTGAAGGGCTTTCCTTGTGGCCTTTTTCTCTCCCGGTGCACTCAGCTCCCCAGGCAGATCACACTCCCTATGGCTCCCTGTTAGACTTACAGCGTGCACGGCTGCAGCGCTCCCCTCCCCCTCTCTTACCCTTCAGGCCTCCTCTCTTGCTTCACTTTTTGCTGATAGTTAAAATACTCCCTGCGGAGCACTATTATCCTTCCCTCTGTTCTTGATTACAAATGCTGTGGGTTTATCTCTCTCTGGTCTCAGCTTCTTTCAGGCTCTCTCGCTCACTGCATCTCCTCATGCCTGGCTGTGCCTTCCTTCTGAGGCATGCTTTGCTTCTGCTGGAGGCAAGAGGCTGGTTCCCCGGGCAGTTAGGGTTAGCGTTTTGGAAGGTTCTTTTTACTGCGCCTCCATGCTCTGACCTTGAGACGCCGCTGCAGATTGCCGCCACAGCCCCGCTAGCTGCACATACTGACAGCTTCCTGGGCGTGGACTCCTCCTGACCTCACTGCTGTGTGCAATGCTACACTATCTTTTCTATTGTAGCTTTGCTTTCCCCTGTACGCTGTGTGATCAGATTACACTGCACTTACACTAACCTTTAGACTCTATGAATGAGTCATGACCGTTAATGGATTCCGCCCACCAACCAGGGAGAAGCTATGCATGGGCAGTGAAATGTATCTGTTTCAATGACTGACAGTCTTCCATCATTGACCAATAGTGATGTCGCGAACATAAAATTTTCGGTTCGCGAACCGCCATAGACTTCAATGGGCAGGCGGATTTTAAAACCCACAGGGACTCTTTCTGGACACAATAGTGATGGGGAAGTTGTTTCAAGGGGACTAACACCTGGACTGTGGCATGCCGGAGGGGGATGCATGGCAAAACTCCCACGGAAAATTACATAGTTGATGCAGAGTCTGGTTTTAAGCCATAAAGGGCATAAATCACCTAACATTCCTAAATTGTTTGGAAAAACATGCTTTAAAACATCAGATATGATGTTGTATCGATCAGGTAGTGTAAGGGTTACACCCGCTTCACAGTAACAGACCAATCTCCCGGTTTAATGCACCGCAAACAGTCCATTTGCACAACCGCAAACTCCCCATTTGCACAAGGTTGGATACCAAGCTAGCCATGTCCCGTTCCTTGTCCTCACTGATGTCATTGAAGGTCTCTTCCTCCACCCAGCCACCAAGGGTCCCCGAAAGGTCACAACAAGCCCCCTGAGACGCCTGCTGTGTTTGGTCTTCCACCTACTTAAAGCCACCTTCCTCCTCTGACTCATCTTCTTCAGACTCCTCTCTCTGCATTATTATAAGGTGTGTTAAGTAGTACTACTCTTATCAGTTTAATACCTGTTACAGCACCTATCAGGGGGCGTGTATAAGGCCAGGATTTTTGGAACAGGGAGATGGAAAAAGATACTTGGTTGGTTGTATCACTTCAATTTTGGCGCACGCCACGTGCAATCAAAGATGCCACCAGATAGGAGTGGCGTGTTTGTAAGTACTACTCTTATCAGTTTAATACTTGTTACGTCACCTATCAGGTAGTGAGAGGGTACCAGCCGTTGGAGACGTCCTTTTCCCTGGCAAGCTGCTGTGTAAAAGTGAAGTTGGTATAATCCCATCCAAGAGTTCCAGAGGGAGAGTCAGGTTCAGCATTAAATATCCATATAGAAGCACTGCGCAGTCTCAGAAGCCCAGACCACCCATATTGGACGACACTTTCTTGGGAGTCAAAGAATACTGTCTTTATTTTGTTGTGCAGAAATATATATACCCATCTCTTCCCACAGGCAATACACATCCCCCATAGTTGGCCACACAATACACATAGAGAGACCATAGGTGTGGTCACACACCCCCGGAGGTTACCTGGCTACTTTGATACAATCAGACATTGATCAGATTATACGTCTTTGTTCTTATGTCTGATAATGAAAACACTTTATACAATAGTCTTCCTTATCTTATGAGGAGTCTCTGTAATAGGATTATCTATTATGCCAAGGTCTGCAATAGTCTGGGCTAATATTCTGCAGAGCATAAACCAACATACATACAGTATAACAGTAGGATCATATTTTAACCATAATAATAAAACAGGGTAAAACAGTGATGGGTTCCGTTACACAGCACCTACCCAGGGGGCGTGTATAAGGCCTGGATTTTTAGAACCGGGAGATGGAAAAAGATGCTTTGTTGGTTGTATCACTTCAATTTTGGGGCATGGCACGTGCAATCAAAGGTGCCACCAGATAGGCGTGACGTGTTTGTAAGTACTACTCTTATCAGTTTAATACTTGTTACGTCACCTATCAGGGGGCGTGATAAGGCCAGGATTTTTAGAACCGGGAGATGGAAAAAGATGCTTTGTTGGTCGTATCACTTCAATTTTGAGTGGTGTGTTAAGTAGTACTAGTCCTATCAGTTTAATCCCTGTTATGTGCCTTTTTTGGGGGTTTGGTTGTTGAAGCCACAGTGCAGCACCAGAGGCCAGAAAAATTAGGCATGTACAAATGCCTGAAAAATTAGGTATTGTTGATCTTGCAGCGAGCAGAGAAGAAGATAGGCCTGATTCAACGCCCCAGCCCCGCATACCCACACTCAGAGATTGAGGGGGGGAGCTGAGAAGGCCACGGGCCGGAGATATAAAGGGGGGCCATCCCAAATAAGCACACAAGCGGGGACAAAGGTAGTGAAGGGGACATAGAGGCCCATAAACTGACGGTCGCCATCTTGGCAGGAAAAGGGCAGCAATTAAGCCAAACTGACACAGCACAGGCAGCTTCTTGAGTCAAACGCTGTACAATTACACCTCAATAAAGCTGAAACATGCAGCTGCAGGGATTCTAAACGGCCACACGTGGACAAGGAGGCTAACAGCCCCAACAGTCTCTGCACCACTCTTTTTAAGAGATAACCCAAGGGGCTAACCAGGGACATTGCCCACATAAAAAACAGAATTTTATTGGAGGAATTATTAATGTCTTTACCCCCAAGAGAGGACATAATATACGGTATCTTTAGACTACCTGATCGCCAAACCTCCTTTAGCCCCAATGCTATCCAATAAACATTTCAAAACTTCTATCAGACCATATATTCATCCCAATCCCACTGCAGCGGATCTGACATAGAGTCCTTCCTACTACAGCAAGAAGTCCACAAAATACCTGTACCTCAATTGGACAGCTTGAACCTAGACATATCCCAAGAGGAAGTTAAATCTACAATCCAAGATCTTAAATTTGGCAAGTCCCCAGGGCCAGACTGTTTTACTCATCTGTACTATAAGAAATTTGAGCCCTTGCTTACCCCCGCACCTTACATCTTTGTTTAACGCTATACTAAACTGAGAACCTATGCCCCCTTAATTGAATCAGGCCGACCTCATAGTCTTTCCAAAAGAGGGTAGGGACCCTTTAGAGGTTACAAATTATCGCCCCATACCCCTGATAAATGTGGATGTCAAGATCCTAGCTAAAATTATGGCCAAACGAATATCTAACTTTTTACTGGACTAAATACACAAGGACCAAACAGGGTTCATTCCTTTCAGAGAGGCAGGAGATAATGTTAGGAGGGTTCTGGACGCCCAGTTCTTGGCTCAACACTATAACAACCCAGTTTGCCCTCTAGCCCTAGACATAGAGAAGGCTTTTTTTGTACAAAATGCTAGATAAGTTTGGATTTGAGGGACGCTTTCTCAACTTGCTCAGAAGGTACAACGACTCACCAGTAGCTAACCCCTAGCGCAGGCAATCAGAACCAACCATGCCATCCAGAGGGTTGAAGTAGGACACCATCAGTTTAAGTGTTCACTTTTCGCGGACGATATGCTTTGCACCCTGACCAAGCCCCTTCTCTCTATACCAGCACTCCTGTCCACTATAAAAGACTTCAGCTAAATTTCGGGGCTCCAATCCTTGCAAAAGGATATTTCTCTTTCAATGGAATCCTGCTTACTGGGGATACACATAAAAAAACTTCTCAATCCTAGAACAAGCTATTCCAATTAATGGTTTTAGCATTCAAAATACACATAGCTACACGGGCTCGGATGGATTTACAAATCTCTATTACCAAACTTTTATAGACTTGTTATTACCCTACTTAGCCACACTTTTCAATCAAATTTGAGAAGGCTCTCCCATGCCACAAGAACTAAACCATGCAAATATGATATGTTTCCCGAAAGAACGACGAGACCCATTAGAACTTAAAAATTACTGCCCCATATCACTCCTAAACGGGGATATAACAATTTTGGCCAAATTAATGGCAAACAGGATTTCGCGATTTCTCCCCTCCATAATCCATAAAGACCAAACAGGGTTTATCCTCCATAGACAAACGGGGGACAATATCAGACGGACACAAAATTTAATCTCATGGTCATCCCAACACCAAATACCCACATGCCTTTTGGCGTTAGATATAGAAAAGGCCTTTGATATGTTGGAATGGCCTTATTTAAAAGCAGTATTACAGAAATTTGGGTTTGCAGGCAAATTTATGACCTTGATAGATACATACTACAAATCCCCGTCAGCCAGATTAAAACTCCCGGAAGATCGCTTACAACACATAAAGATTCAAAGGGGAAAAAACAAATTTTTAGATTTATTTGGAATCATAAAGCCCAGAGGATCTCAAAAAATAATATGTATAGACCAAAAGGGAAAGGGGGGCTATCGTGCGCGAATCTCAAACTGTATTACAAGGCAGCGCAGCTGGCTTTCATTCCTCTGGCGCATTCTCCAAAACACATCTGCCGCTCTGGGTATTTATGGAAAATGTAAGCATGTCACCTTATACATGGGATACAGTAATATGGATTCCAGGCCTGTATACTTTTTTGAGAAACTTGAAAAACCAGTTGATTAAGCACTCATTAAAAATATGGACGGAGATGAACTGGACACAAAAACTGGACACTCGGGTATCAGATCTAACCCCTATCGTACCCAATCCCCACTTTAAGATACATCTTCCGGAAAGCTCTCAGTTGGTGGAAGTCTCAGAACCTACTAAGGGTTGGTCCATGGTGGCATGATGACAAAATAATGACCTTTGAGCGGGTGCGAGATAGATACAATTTACCCCTGGCTGAACACTATAATTTTTGCAGGATACATCATTTTATATATACGATAAGTGGTAGGGGAACCCCCCAAAGAAACACCTGGCTACTCAAAAAATTTAGGGATTCCCCCTTTCAGCCTGGTATTATTAGCCTCATGTATGAACTATTTAATGAAAACTCATGGGCAAACAAACCAGACTATACCAAAGCCTGGGAGAGGGATTTGGGCACCGAGTTGGCAGACAGCACATGGGATAAAAGTTGGCAACTAGCATACTAGCCCTGGATATGGTATAAGCTCCAAGATTATGGAATGGAAAGGGGTAAACTGAGTATTAATAGAGATAAGGTAACTCAGTGATGTATTAACATGTATGGATATAAATGTAACATGGAAATGGTTGTTTGAATATGATATATTACCTGACCTAATAAAATATTTTTTGAAAGAAAAAATACACATAGCAAGTAGTTGGAAAACCCCAAATTAAAACTTTCAGGAATTAATAAAAAAAATCAACTATTTACTGCTCAACAAGAGATTTAACCATGTAGTCTTGGATAGAATCACCCAGTTCCAGACAATTTGGGATCCCTGGATAACATCCTTATTTAGTGCCCCCCTAATATAATAAAACATTTGTTAATGGTTGAAGCGACTCGGGGGGAAGGACCGGAGTCGGGGAGCCCTGGAGGAGACCCTTCAGAAGCAACCGGCGGCAAAATCATCCGAGGAAAGGAGAGGTCGCCTACTGAAGCCTGCCCTAGGGTAACCCAAGGGCGATTGAGCAGGTTAGATATCACATATATAGTTGTGAGCGTACGAGTTGTTGCTAATGCTGCGGGCTCGCGTAGCGAGCCCGCGGCCCTCGCGAAGCGAGGGCACTGTGCCAGGTTGTCAGTTGCTGGCATGGAGCGCCGCAGGCGCTCCATGCCAGCACCTGAGGACTTTGCAAAGCGAGGTCTTCAGTTGCAGCAACTGTGACCCTTGCAAAATTTCAAAAAAAGTTTACGTCGCAACACATTACGACACTCGCAAACAACATACGACACACGGTCACACACATTACGACACTCGCAAACAACATACGACACACGTTCACACACATTACGGCCTCGCAACACTCGGACGCAACTCGCGAACATTACAAAATTAAAAACACAATACATACACACAGCACATACATACAAACCTTACCTACACCAAGAGGGAGCACCCAGGACCTCAAAAATGCAACTTACAACTTAATTGCACTCAAAATAAAAGAGTTTACACACTAAATAGTTTGTTAAGCGACACAAAAAATGGCCGACGAATAAAACGAAAACGAGGCTACACACGCAAACACCATACGAGACACGTTACCACACATTACGACTTCGCAAACATCGGACCAACACGCCGACATACAAACATTTAAAACTTAAGAAATACACACAACAAACACATAAAAAGCTTACCTACAGCAAGAGGAACCAGCCAGCACCTCAAAAAAACAAGTTACACCTACATTTAAATCAAAATAAAACACTTTAGACACTAATACAATCGCTAAGCGAGAGAAAAAATGGCCGACGAACAAAACGAAAATGAGGCTTCAGACGTAACTACACTACACTTACTCGCAATAATGAAACACATACTATGCGGAACGTATCGCAATCATATTAAACACCATTTTGAACAGTAATACGCACAAAATGGCGGATGGAATGCAAATTGTAAGCTGGAACGCAAATAGCGCATGCGTATTGCGTTCTAACGGTCTCACTTTCCAGAACTTTCTACAAGTTTATAAATACTGCCTATTTCACACAAAAAAATACATTTCTCCTCAGGTGATCAACGGAGTGACTTCTGAGATAACTGCTGCTTTTACTTGAGAAGACAATTCTTTACTAATTTACTACTTTGCATTGTGTAAATTACAACTGAGAGGTAAGCTATAATATATTACATTTTATTATCAGGACAGGTCAAACAAATACAAAAATAAACTAGGATTTATGTTGTGACATATATGGCACATTTATGTGTATAGGCTCAAAAAAAATACAACAAAAAAACTAAATTCTATATTAAACAGAGGTTTATGTATAGTGACATGTGACACGCACATATATGTCTATAATGTATAGTGACATCTGACACGCACGTATATGTATAGAATGTATAGTGACATGTGACATGCACATTTATGTCTATAATGTATAGTGACATCTGACACGCAGGTATATGTATAGAATGTATAGTGACATGTGACATGCACATTTATGTGTATTGCCCATGCATAGTGACATGTGATACGCACATTTATGTGTATTGGCACTGCAACAAAATTAGCTTAAAACAAAATCTGTAACTACATTTAAATGACATTATATGTCATGTATACTGATATGTCACACGCACATATATGTGTATCGTCTATAGTTACATCTCACACACACACATTTATGTGTGTTGGAAAAAACAAATATAAGGTTAATTTAACCATTTAAATATGAGTCATGTATACTGATATGTCACACGTACACAAAATAATTACATTTCACTATGGAATGTGCTTCATGTATGTGACATATGTGTGTAGCCCCCAACAACAAATAAGGTTAATTTAAATAAATTACACTACTATATTTCAATGACATTCATTTACTTACATTCAATAGATCATATAAAGCTGAACCTTTTTATTTCTTGGAATATTCAAACAGACTCTGCATCAATAGCGTATCTCAACAATTTGCACCCTGCACTGTGAAGCACAATCCCTTTTAAAGAACACCAACAAAGAAGAAGAGGTAAGATACAACAAGACACATGCTCAAAAGGCCATGCTTTGCTACATGAAAAATTATAAATATACAAATAACTATTTCACTTTCTTTTTCAAAAAGACACTACAAGAAGAACGGCGCATTAAGATTGGCAGGAGGGGACCGTCTGTCATTCAAAACTTCAAGCAAGGTAAAGTATTAAGTATAAACAAGAAAGAACCATGAGCCTCATTCAATTGCGACTTTCTCAATTCAATAGGGCTCTATATAAGCACATAACATATTTTTTATACAGAACTTTTTAGTTACTACTTCGAACCACAATCAAGGTTTTCAATAACTAAAAACTTTGCTCAATAAATATGTTATGTGATTATATAGAGCCCTCTTCAATTGGCAAAATTGCAATTCAATGAGGACCTATATATCTTTAATGGACAAGGGCCTCACTCAAATGTGATTTGCCCATTTCAATAGAGCTCTATATAAGCACAGAGCATATTTGTTAAAGGAACTTTTTCTTTTGTGAACACGTTGCTTTTGGATACAAGTTCACTAAATACAAAATTACATAAAAAAATATGCTCTGTGGTGATATTGAGCTCTATTTCATTGGCCAAAACACAATTGAATGAGGAGATCACAATATAACAAATGCAGTAACCAAAGGCCCTCATTCAATTGCTATTTTGGGCAATTCAATATGGCTATAAATAAGCACTTTTAGGCCCTTATTCTATTTTAACAAATATATGTGAAGATGTGCTTATTTACAACCCTATTCAATTTTGAACATTGCAATTCAATGACGGCCTTAGAGTACTATTACATTGTAAAAAATGCAATTGAATGAGGGGCAAACTATGCAACATATGGTACACACAAAGGCCCTCATTCAATTGCAATTTGCCCAATTGAATAGCGCTCTAAATAACAACATAACTATTTTTTTTAAATAAGTTTTTCGTTACTAAGAGCCTCTTTCAATTGTGAGTTGGCCAATTGAATAGGGCTCTATATAAGCACATAACACATTTTTTACATAACTTTTTAGTTACTGAACTTCTATCCAAAATTAAGGTCTTCAATAACTAAAAACTTACGTCAAAAAATATGTTATGTGCTTATATAGAGCCCTATTCAATTGGCAAAATTGCAATTGAATGAGGACCTAAAAATATATCCAAAATAAAGTTTTTAAATGACTAAAAACTTATTTAAAAAAATATGCTATGTGCTTATTTAGGGCACGATTCAATTAGCCAAATCGCAATTGAATGAGACACAAACTGCTACACACAAAACTGAATTTCTTATTCAATGTTTAACAACCTATAAGCCTTACAAAGAAGAAAAAATAAGAATAACAAAAGTGTTGCGCACCTAATAGCATTGTACAAACAATCACACAAACTCATAGGAAACTAAATTAACATTCTTCTTTAATGTTTAACAACTTATAACCAGTACAATCAAGAATAAATAACTTTTGCACAAGTGGTGCGCACCAAACAGGATTGTCAAAAACTAACACAAACACATAGCAAACTACATTAATTATATTATTTCATGGTTCACTAACTATAAGCATCACAATAAAGGTTAAATAAGTATACCACAAGTGCTGTGCACAAAACAGGATTGTACAAAAAATAACATAAACACATAGCAAAATAAATTGATATTCTTATTTAATATATCACAACCCACAAGCCTTACTAAGAACCTTCAAGAACAATAACAAAAGTTGTGGGATTGTACAGAAAGTAAAAAAAAAAAAAAAAAGAGAGAAAAAAATAACCATAACTGATACAATACAGTCAAATTAATACATTTTTCAATTATTTAAAAGACATTTCACTCAAACAACATTTTCTATTTTATATTACAACAGATACTGCGTGAAGACAATCGGACGAGGACTTTTTCCACAGGACCGGACCATTGGACGAGGACTCGGACCAGACCAGCAGACGAGGAATTTCAACACAGGACCAGACCAGCAGACGAGGAATTTCAACACAGGACCAGAGCGTCGGACGAGGACTTTCACCAACGGACCACAACATCGGACCAGGGATATCGCCACAGGACCACAACATCGGACGAGGGCTATCGCCACAGGACCACACCATCGGACGAGGACTTCCAACAGAGGACCACACCATTGGACACCGATTTTGAACCGAGGACCAACAAACATTCCGATTTAAATCACACTTCAACCAAGGTAAAGTATAATAAGTACTAAAGTATAAAAATAAAGAAACTGCTTTCAGTTGCATCTGTGTCAACAGAAAAATAAAATAATTAATTTAATATCTCCCTTATTTTATTTAAATTGCTACTATGCAATACATAGCTCAATAACCACATCACTTTTTTTTTTAGCAAAGAAGTTTTGCAGTGGAAAATATCTATCAACAAACAACGTTTTTAATAAATAAAACCATTATTTTATAAACATATGTTACATGCTTATTTACAGCACTATTCTATTGGCCACATTCTTAGCCAGTGAGGACACGAATTATAAATTTAACTAAATATAAATTATACATTCTAAATTTAAATGATACCTTAATGATTTGCCTTTTAGTTCACCAATTGTGCACAAGAATCTTTAACAGGAATTACAATTTTAAATATACACAATTACATTTACTTTTTTTTCATTTACAGATTAATATGGCTGATAACGAGACCAAAGAAGAGAAGAAAAGACGTCAAACTAGAGAAAGACAAGAGAGATGGGCCGCCCAGCAGACACCGGAGGAGAAAGAAATTCGACGAGAAAAAGAACGCAAAAGACTTGCAAATAAAAGAATATCAGCTGCCAAAATGAAAGATGCAACCAAAAAAAAAAAAAAGATAATAAAGCATTTACAAACTGTTCCTAAAACATCAGATGACATTTTACAAGATACCAGTCAAGACAGACCAAAAAAAGCAACTACAAAAACAAAGCATTTACAAACTCTTACTAAAAACTTACAGGACATTTCAACCAAACAAGTCCAACATATACCAAGAAAAGCTACGAAAAAAACTAAACATTTAGAACCTGTTGAAACATTTCATGACTTTTCATCTGATGAATATGAAAGTCAACATCCAATATGCTTTGCAAATTGTCCTTTACTGAAGTCTTTAGCAGTAGAGGTTCATAGTTGTGGGGACATGACTACTCAATGTCAATTTTGTGAGGCTTATTATTTTAAACAGGAGAGACCCCGAGATGGACAATTTATTAGTTGTTGTCAAAAAGGAAAGTTCAAACTTCCAGAAAGGAAACAATTTCCAACCTATTTACAAAATATTATGACTGAACCTACTTTTCCAAATTACAAAAATTTTAAGACAAACATAAGATCCTACAATAGTGCCATATCATTTGCATCTATGGGGGCAACATTGGCTGCTAATGTACCAGGACATGGTCCTTACTGTTTTAAAGTCCAAGGACAAATTTATCATCGGACTTCACATTTACATCCAGAGGAAGGAGAGCAAAGAAAATTCGCTCAACTATATGTCCTATATACAATGGAAGCTGTTGACCAACGTATGCAGATGGAAGAAAATAAAAAATGCTTACCCAGTGTTTTTATAGAGCTAAATAACATTATGGACAACAATCCCTACAGTAAAGCTTACAAAAAATTGGCAGAAGTAGAAAATGAACAACTACTTCATGCACAAAGACATCAATTACCCATGCCAAAGGTTAATATGGTGCTTAAAAGAGACAGACATACTGATAAACGTCGTTATAACTTGCCAACATCAAATGAGGTTGCAATGGTCTTTCAGAATGATGAAGGAGAACCACCATTTCAAAGAGACATTAGAGTATATCCCAGAAATGAGGACCAACCATTTATTAATATTAATATCTTAAGTCCAAATTTAGATCCAATGACATATCCCATCTTTTTCCCACACGGAGAAGCAGGTTGGCAACCAAAATTAACCCTTCCCAGTTACCCAAATGCTAAAGCCAGAATCCGAAATAATGTTTCTATGCTTGAATTTAAAGTAGCTCAAATTGCCATTAGAGATGAATTTAATCAAATTTTATGTGGTGGGAAACTAACACAACAATGGATTATTGATTCATATTTGCAAGTTGAGGCAAATAATTTAAACTTTATAAAATATCAACAAGATAAACTACGTGTAGAACAATATTGTGGACTCATGGACTATGTTGCTGACGTGGCTACAAGCAGAGACATGACAGCTGGCAAAGCCATCATTTTACCATCTTCCTTTCAAGGATCTCCTCGAAATATGAGAGAAAGATACAATGATGCTATGGCTATTGTGACAAAATTTGGAAAACCAGATTTATTTGTGACATTTACATGTAATCCACAATGGCCAGAAATTAATCAAAATCTACTTCTTGGACAAAGTGCTTCAGATCGACCAGATTTAGTAGCCAGAGTTTTTAAGATAAAATTAAATGAATTAATACGTGACTTCACTATAAATCAGTTATTTGGCAAATGTCTTGCTTATGTATATACCATTGAATTTCAAAAAAGAGGCCTTCCACATGCACATCTTCTCATAATACTTCAAGAGAAAGATAAATTAGATACTTCGGACAAAGTGGATGCAGTCATAGTTGCTGAACTACCAGATCCAGAACTATATGGTAGACTATATGAGATTGTTACTCATCGCATGATTCATGGACCCTGTGGAGACCTTAATCCACAATCACCATGTATGGAAAATAATCAATGTTCAAAAGATTTTCCAAAAGATTATAGAGACAAAACATATGCAAATTGTGATTGATATCCACTTTATAAAAGAAGAGAAGGAGATAGTGCCATTATTCGTGGAAAAAAAGTGGACAATAGATATGTAGTACCCTACAATCCACATTTACTCATGAAGTACAACGCCCACATCAACGTAGAAGCCTGCACTTCCATCAAATCCATTAAATATGTCTACAAATATATTTACAAAGGTTACGATGCAGCTACTGTAGTCGTCAAAAGTGCAGACAACCCTGAAAGTAGTGAGTTAGTACATGATGAACTTGCATCTCATGTAGATGCTCGCTATGTTAGTGCGCCAGAAGCTATGTGGCGGCTTTTAAAATTTGAAATGCATGATAGATCACATGCAGTATATAGGTTAGCAGTACATTTGCCACAACGACATTTAGTCTATTTCCATGCTGGAAATGAAATGAATGCATTGGCCCAAAGTGAAGATCGTCACACTACACTAACTGCATGGTTTGCATTAAATTCCACTGATGCTCAAGCAACACAATACTTATATATTGAAATTCCATATCACTATGTTTTTGTGAATGGATTATGGAGAGCAAGAAAAACCAGAGGCAATAAAATAATTCCACGAATTTACACAGTCAGTCCAAGAGATGTTGAACGTTTTTGTTTACGGATATTACTTTTAAATGTTCCTGGAGCACAAAGTTTTGAACACTTAAGAACTGTTAATGACATTGTATATGAATCCTTCCATTTAGCTGCAAGACATAGAAACTTACTCGCTGATGATACAGAGTGGGAAAGATGTTTAGAAGAAGCAGCACAATGTCAAATGCCACGACAGATGAGAGAACAATTTGCTTTTATTTGTATCTTCTCAAATGCTCCAAATGCATTAGCTTTGTGGGAGACTTTTAAAAGTAATATGGCTGAAGACTTTATGCGACGATACAATGAACCCATTGCACACTTAAAAGCCTTAATGGAAATTCAAGAAGTCTTTTTAACTCATGGATTAAGTTGTGCAAGTTTTAATTTGCCTGATCCAGGTCTAATAGATGACATTAACTTTGAAGACTATGACATTCAACTTCAAGCAGAAAGAACAGAAGAAAGACTTGCAACTTTAAATACACTACAATTGCAAGCATTTCATGCCATTAAAAATGCTATAGATGATGACATGGTGACAGAGCGTTATTTCTATCTTGATGGACCTGGCGGATCAGGGAAAACATATTTGTACAATTTATTAATGAGTTCAGTACGAGCACAAGGACAAATAGCAATGGCGTTTGCCACTACTGGAATTGCTGCACTTTTATTAGAAGGTGGAAGAACTGTTCATAGTGGATTTAAACTGCCAGTGCCTATTTTGGAAAATTCAGTGTCAGATATTCGCATGACATCCTTACAAGCAAAGAAATTGAAGAAATGTAAATTAATTATAATAGATGAGGCCACAATGATGTCATGCTATGCCCTCCAATGTATTGACCGTTTGCTTCGTGAAGTCATGAATAATATTTTTCCATTTGGTGGAAAGGTAATTTTGTTGGGTGGCGATTTTAGACAAACATTACCTGTCGTTGTACATGGAAATCGAACAGACATTATTGAAACATGTATAAAGTCAAGTACAGTATGGAAACATTTTACCCATCTTCAACTGCAACAAAATATGAGATCAGAAGGCCAAACTGATTTCAATGATTGGCTTATTAAAATTGGAGAAGGCAGAACAGAAAAAATACTACATTTACCTGACGACACTATAGAGATCCCACCTCATATGATTTGTCAACAAGATATTATATCGGCTATATTTGAAGGGAGCATAAATAACGAAGAATATTCTGAGCTTGCCAACCAAGTTATACTGACGTGTAAAAATAAAGATGCATTAATACTCAATAATGAAATCTTTAAAAAAATTAATGCACCACAAAGAAATTATCACAGTGCTGATTCTGTACTTGCTGATGACAATGAAAGTCAGGCAAACTTTTCAACTGAATTCATTAACTCTTTAACTCCTTCTGGAATGCCACCACATATTTTGCAGCTAAAGAAAGGTGCAATTATCATGTTACTGCGAAATATGAACCCCAAAAAAGGCCTATGCAATGGCACAAGATTAATTGTTCAACAATTAAAGGACCATTTTATAGATGCTGAAATTTTAACTGGGACCCATAAAGGAGAGAGAGTTTTCATACCAAGAATAGATTTAGCACCAAGTGAAAGTAGTCTCCCTTTTATACTTCAAAGAAGACAATTTCCCATTATTATGGCATTTGCCATGACCATTAATAAATCACAAGGTCAAACTTTCAAATCTGTGGGTATTTACTTGGAAGAACCAGTTTTTGCACATGGTCAATTGTACGTTGCGTTGTCACGCTGCAAAAATCCACAGGCTATTAAAGTTTACATTGAAAACAATGAAAGTCAAGGTGATTTATTAGAAGATGGACGTATTTTTACTAAAAACATTGTCTACTATGAAGTACTATGACTTTGCAGGATACAAAATAAAGCCATGCAAACATTTTGAAAAAACATTCAAAAATACAAAACAATTGGTTGTTTAATTCAGTCATAATTAATGGAAGTCATGTTTATGAATAATTCGCCTCACAAAATACTTGCCTTGCATTTCTATAAAAAATTAGGTTAAAATGTTAAGTCACTATGTTAATGTTTCTAATGTTACAAGTTTAAAAACAATATTTTCAAGTTATTTCATTCAACATATTACAAAGTTCATGTTAAGAGCTCAAGCACCTTTTAAGTCACAATGTAAATATTCTATGTTATCTTAAGATTACTACATACATTAATGTTTATCGACAGTTTATGTGCTCTGTAATGAATTACTTTAATTACGTACGGTTTAAGGAGAGTTTTTACTTTATGCCTTCCTGTACATTCAATGTATATTAAACTTAACAATTATTCTGATATAAATTGCATGTTAATACTGATTAATTTAAAGTTAAACTGTTTTTACATTCAAATGTTAATACTTTTAATTCCAAATTATGTTACAAAATGTATTTACTATGTTCCTGTTTATAATGTTCTAAATTAGACAAATGTTTTGCTAAAATCACAAAGTTACATAAAAAATAAAGTTCCATTTTAAAAATATATACTTTCAAGGTTATTGCTTACATATATTTTAAACTTCATGTTAAAATTTGGTACGTTTAAAAAAGTCTTTTTACTTTTTACTTTTATATGCATTCTATGTATATTAAAGTGAACAATTCTTCAGATACAAATTTCATTTTAAAAAACCATTACATCAACGTTTTACAAAAATACATCTTCATATCACAATACTTACAAGGGTCAAAAATATATTTAAATAACTAAACAACTTCACAAACATATACATCACATTGCCGTCATTTTTTGACGGGCAAGTCGCTAGTTGTAAATAATAAGCTACTGCTGGAGTGATGATAGATAATAGGACTTTGGTGTTAACTGCTGATATACTCTTTACTATTGTCTGTTTTACCATGTCTTAGGTTTCTCTTAAAAATTGCAATCACAGTAAAAAAAAAAAAATGTATTAACCAAAAAAGTAAAAATAAGAAGGCCTACCAGCTAATTTTAACAAAATGTCTTCATTGTAAATATGTATTTTTGCAGAACTGTTGTGTTATGCAAGACTGTTCAATATGCTTTCTTTTTCATTACATGCCGTACGCCTTCTGACATAAAAATGTATATTAAAAAATTTGGTATTGTTGCAGCGGCCAGAAAAATTGACCTTTGTTCCCCAGGCAGAAAGTGCCATAAAACATTGCGTCTTCTTGAACCCTAGTTGGTGGCGGTCACGCAAGTCATCCGGCATTTTTAGACGAAGACAGCTCAACAGGCCTTTTTCAGTCGAATGTATCACCAAGTGTCAGTCCCTTCGGGATCCATCCCTCATTCATCTTTATAAAGGTGAGGCAATCTAGACTTTTTTGCCCTAGGCGACTTCTCTTCTCTGTGACAAAACCTCCTGTTGCACTGAAGGTCCTTTCTGACAGGACACTTGAAGCGGGGCAGGCCAGAAGTTCAATTGCAAATTGGGATAGCTCAGGCCACAGGTCTAGCCTGCATACCCAGTAGTCAAGGGGTTCATCGCTCCTCAGAGTGTCGATATCTGCAGTTAAGGCGAGGTAGTCTGCTACCTGTCGGTCAAGTCGTTCTCTGAGGGTGGATCCCGAAGGGCTGATCCGATGCGTAGGACTGAAAAAGGTCCGCATGTCCTCCATTAAACGTCCTGTCCTTGCTGGCGTGGTCGTGGGAGGTGGATTACTTTCACCTCTTCCCCTGTTATATTGCCCTTGTGCTGTGACATCACCCTTATGTGCCGTTTAAAGCATACTTGTTAATTTGTTTTGGACCTGCTGCATCCTTTCTGACTTGCTGTAATTTGGTAACATTTCAGGCACTTTCTGCTTATACCGGGGGCCTGGTAGCGTGCACACCCAATACAGGTCATTCCCCTTCACCCTTTTTATACGAGGGTCCTGCTACAGGCACGACAGCATGAAAGAACCCCATTTGCACAAGGTTGGATGCCGAGCTACCTATGTCCCGTTCCTCGTCCTCAGTGATCTCGCTGAAGATATGTTCTACCCCCCAGCCACGTACAACACCACGGGTACCAGATAGGTGACAACAAGCACCCTGGGATGCCTGTTGTGATTGGTCTTCCTCCTCCCCCTCAAAGCCACATTCCTCTTCTGACTCCTCTTCCTCACAATCCTCTTCCAGCGTTGCCGCAGGTCCAGCAAGCGATGCTGATAAGGCTGTTTCTGGTGGTGATGGTGACCACAACTCTTCCTCGTCACGCTCATCTACGGCCTGATCCAGCACTCTTCGCAGGGCACGCTCCAGGAAGAAAACAAATGGTATGATGTCGCTGATGGTGCCTTCGGTGCGACTGACAAGGTTTGTCACCTCCTCAAAAGGACGCATGAGCCTACAGGCATTGCGCATGAGCGTCCAGTAACGTGGCAAAAAAATCCCCAGCTCCGCAGAGGCTGTCCTAGCACCCCGGTCATACAAATACTCGTTAATGGCTTTTTCTTGTTGGAGCAGGCGGTCGAACATTAGGAGTGTTGAATTCCAACGTGTGGGGCTGTCACAAATCAAGCGCCTCACTGGCATGTTTTTTTTCGCCGCTTGATATCTGAAAAGGGCGCAATGGCCATGTAGGAAAGCCTGAAATGGCCACACACCTTTCTGGCCTGCTTCAGGACGTCCTGTAAGCCTGGATACTTATGGACAAAGCGTTGTACGATCAGATTACACACATGTGCCATGCACGGCACATGCGTCAACTTGCCCAAATTCAATGCCGCCAACAAATTTCTTCCGTTGTCACAAACCACTTTGCCAATCTCCAAATGGTGCGGAGTCAGCCATTGAGCCACCTGTGCGTTCAGGGCAAACAGGAGTGCTGGCCCGGTGTGACTCTCTGCTTTCAGGCAAGTCAACCACAAGACGGCATGACACTGCCGTATCCGGGATGTGGAATAGTATCTGGGGAGCTGGGCGGGTGCCGTTTATGTGGAGCAAGACACAGCAGAAGAGGACTCAACTGAGGAAGTTATGGAAGAGGATGGAGTAGGAGGAGTAGAGGAGGTGGCAGCAGGCCTGCCTGCAAGTCGTGACGGTGTCACCAACTCCTCTGCAGAGCCACTCATTCCATGATTGGCAGGCGTCCTCAGGTTTGCCCAATGCGCAGTGTAGGTGATATACCTGCCATGACCATGCTTTGCAGACCAGGTATAAGTGGTCAGATGGACCCTTGCCCCAACACTGTGTGCCAGAGATGCCATTACTTCCTTTTGCACAATCGAGTACAGGTTGGGGATTACCTTTTGGGCAAAGAAAATTCGGCCGGGTACCTTCCACTGCGGTGTCCCAATCGCTACAATTTTTTTGAACGCCTCAGACTCCACCAGCTTGTATGGTAAAAGCTGGCGGGCGAAGAGTTCAGACAAACCAGCTGTCAGACGCCGGGCAAGGGGGTGACTTTGTGGCATTGGTTTTTTACGCTCAAACATGCCCTTGACAGACACCTGACTGTGGGGAGATGAGCAGGAACAGCAAGAGGCGAGAGACGGAGTGGCGGATAGTTGAGAGGGGGCAAGGAGGACAGCAGTGGTTGACGTGGATGAAGATGCTGGAACAGGAGGAGGATGGCGGCTTTGAGTTTGTGTGCTGCTTGTACTCATGTGTTGATCCCATTGGCGTTTGTGATGTGACATCATGTGCCTTCGCAAAGCAGTTGTACCTAGGTGGGTGTTGGACTTCCCACGACTCAGTTTCTTTTGGCACAGGTTGCAAATGGCATCGCTGTTGTCAGAGGCAGACACACAAAAAAAATGCCACACTGCTGAGCTCTGCGGTGAGGGCATTCTGGTTGTGGCAACAGCATGCGTTGATTGGCGTGCTGTCTGGCTGACCCCGGGTGCTGATGCATGCTGTCTGACTGTGCCACTAGCTCGTTGCAATGACCTCCCTCTGCTTCCAACTCGTCTCCTCCGACTCTCTGTTTCCCCATCTGAACTTTCCCCCTGTTCTTCTTCTCTTCTAGCGGGCACCCACGGATGCATCGTCATCATCATCACCCGCCTCACTTGTATATGACAACTGAACAAAGGAAGCAGCAGCGGGTACATCATCATCATCACATCGTACGTACATGTGTGTAATGCTGCCTGACTGAGACATATCCCTGTTATCTACATCCTCTGGCAATAATGGTTGCGCATCACTCATTTCTTCAAACTGATGTGTAAATAACTCTTCTGACTGATCAATTGAATCGGCTGTGGTACTAGTGTTGGTGGTGGCGGCAGGCGGGCAAGTGGTAACTTGAGAGGTGCCCGAAGCTAAGCTGGAGGAAGATGGTGCGTCAATGTTCCAAGCGGAAGCTGTAGAAGATTAGGTGTCCTGTGTTAGCCAGTCAACTACTTCCTCTGAACTTTTCAAGTTCAGGGTAACTGGCCTCTGAACACAAGGCATTATTGTAGGGCCAAATGGAATCACAGCACCACAACCACGACGGCCTCTGCGGGGTGTCCTGCCTCTGCCTGTCATTTT
>CM050165.1:163361392-163386392 GCA_027410445.1 Discoglossus pictus
TGGTTTGAAAAAGGGGGATGGGCTACGTTTCGCCCTGGCGCCCCTCCAACTTGAAAGTTCACCAGCCGTCACTGATTGGGAGTGTGTTTGCGAAGAAGAGTGGGCAAATCTTGCCAAGTCAAAATGTGCCATGCTGATAGACTATTACCCAAAAAGACTGAATGCTGTAATAAAATCAAAAGGTGCTTCAACAAAGTATTAGTTTAAGGGTGTGCATACTTATGCAACCATATTATTTTATTTTTATATATTTTTCTTCCCTCTACCTAAAAGATTTCAGTTTGTTTTTCAATTGAGTTGTACAGTTTATAGGTCACATTAAAGGTGGAAAAAGTTCTGAAATGATTTATCTTTGTCTCATTTTTTTACAGCACAGAAACCTGACATTTTAACAGGGGTGTGTAGACTTTTTATATACACTGTATATTACAGTCCCAAAATGTATCATAGTTATACTTTTGTTCATCCACCAACTATATATGCAAATCTTCAACATAACTGACGAAATATGATTTTAGCTTAATATCTATGAATTATACTCTTAATACCTTCAATCATAAATACATTAATGTATAATTATACCACCTAATCAAATACTTATTAAAAATTATAATCATATAAAAAAACAACAACAAAAGAACAACTAATCACCAAGTGTATTGTTGGAAAAATATAAATACGACTTAACCATAATTATAAAATCTCCCAAAACAGTTCAATCACATATATAGTTGTCAGCAGGCGGGTTGTTGCTAACACTTGCTGGCTCCTTGTGCTGGTGGAGATGAGCGTCGTAGGCACTCATCCCTACAACCCCCTACGACTTTCCGACTGTAAATGCGAACCCTCAGGAAGCAAGGGGCCGCATTTGCAGGGGTGGAGGCTTCCACGTCGGCTGCAATGAGCCACAGGCTCATTGCAGCCCGCATATGCGGCCCCTCGCAAAGCGAGGGGCCACATTTGCGGAGGTGGAGGCTCTACGGTGCCTCACAATTTGTTAAAAACGACCACACAACCGGGAATTAAAAAAAATATATATAAACACGCAATGACTAACTACGGACTTACAACAAAAAATATGAGCCGCAGAACTCGCAAAAATACGACTTTAACGGACAACCCGCGCACAGCGGCAAATATTAAAAAAACACAAAAATACACCCAAAAATAAAAATATTACCCACACCAAGGGGGGACACCCAGGACCTCTGCAACACTGCTTAAAACTTGAATTCTGACAAATTTACAAAGTTTACACACTCGAAAATCCCCTAAGCAACAGAAAAATGGCAGCCGAAAAAAACAAAAACGAGGCTACACGACCCTTAAAGCCGATAAATTCCACAAAGCAAATACAGCTTTTACAAAAACCTGTACGAACTACAACATACACCATTAGCAAGGACGCTTCGTCATACAAACCCGCCTACCACATACACATTCGCCGCCATTTGATAACACTACTTTACAGAATGTGGAAGTACGCAGCTGCACTAACTGCTTCCCGTCGCGCACGCAGCCTCTTTACACTACACACTTCAAACATTGCTGACACTTACACCTCAGCTCCACAACAGTGCAAACCTACATTGTATGCTGCAGGAACATCAAAACAGATTGTCAGCTCTTCAGCACAATGCTTCCTACATGTATTATCTACAAATAGGTAAAGTATATTAATTTATTTATTTAGCATCACAAAATACGTAAACACAAAAAATAAAAAATAAAAACGTTGTCGCAATAAACACAACCGCGCCTCACAATGAGCACCAACGCTGCTCATAGCACACAAACTACACCAGGGGACAGCCTTGCAATAAGCGCAAAAAGCAGATCAGTGCTGACCTTACTCCTCTAATAACAAACAAATACAACAACCAAGAGGATCTTGCAACACCAAGATCTCAGACTACCACAAAAATTAATGTCTGTACCAAACACCATTCCTTGACTTAGAATTCTATTGCCGTCATTTTTTGACAGGCAATTCGCTAGTTAATAATATTATCATACCAAAAGTGGTCTTTAAAAACATAGACAGAAGTTGAAGTCTAAATAATACCATAAGAAATTAGTGTTCTTTGTTCCTATGTCTTTTATGATTTTAATCATCGAATTCATTATGTTTAACTTGTTGTATTAAATTTAAAAAATGTTTGCGTTCTCTCAAATGAGTCAATCTTTTAGTGATATGGTAAGATATTTAGACGTTTCCTTAGGATAATGAGCTGCTTGGATTAAGAGTGTTCTTTATTCATGATCATTTCTTACATTACAAGTAAAGAGAACAAAGATAATTAAAATATTTTATTATAATAACATTTAGAAAAACACTGGACATTTATTAAAAAAACATGTTAAAGTATAGTTAAGATTGCTGTGCAGATGGGGCAAAATAGAGGAAATTGGGAAGTTACGATAGCAATCAACCTTAACATTCCTCCCCCAGCAAAGTTTATTCTGATGACATTATTCATGACATCATATGTGACATTAGGTGGTATCATTCATGATATAAATGACTTCAGCTATGACTTCACTGATGACATTACATATAAAGTGGATACAATTTAATATCATCAATGATATTACCGATGACATCACACAAGACCCCTATGATATCACTTCATGATGACAGTATTGTAACATGTTAATAATAAATTACTGAGCTTCCTTTATTCTCTTGCTCACCAATACTGCCAGAAATGTACATCCACTTCTAGACTCTCAGTCAAGAGTTTCATGGTCTGAGATCACAAGCCCAGACTGCAAAACAAATGTTGCAATGAGCCTATTACCTTTTGGCAAAACACGTTATAACTGGTTCTCTGTGAGGAATCCTTTCCTTAATCTCCAGCTTGAGGCTCCAAAACTGGAATATCACAAAATCTGAAATTATAAATCAGAATTGTGAATAATTTAATTTGGCTCATTATCACCCTGATTAAATTGGAGCTCAGTAACTCCAAAGTGGGGCCCGCAGTGGCTTCGGGCTCAAAATTTGGCTTAGTTACGTTGCTAATACATTAAAAGGGGCTGCTTGCTACGAGCGAGAGACACAAAACCACAACACAGTCTGTCAAACGTTGGATGTGCAGCCGTGATAAGATCAATTAGTCAAACCCGTAGCAATGGGTCGTCCGCAGCAGTTAAAAACTGAAGCCCTGCCGCAGGGGTACTCAAAGTACCCCCCAGCGCTTAAAATTAACCCCCCTATGCTGGGGGTCCCCATTGCAGTTAAAATTTCAAATTACCGCCGCGGGTCCTTAAAGGGCCGGGCGGCACACTATTGCGCAATACCAGCTGCGGGGATACTTTAAGTACCTCTGAGGCACCTAAATTAACTCCCCCAATGCTGGGGATCCCAATTGGGACACCCACAGTGTCCCCATATTACCACTTGCAGTGGGGGTCCCAATGGGAACCCCCGCTGTATTTAAAATTTTAAATTTTCCGCCTCGCGGGTCCTGAAAGTACTGTAAGGGTCTTTAAAGGATACGAGCTTATTAAAAAATGTACCCCTGCCACGGGGATACTATAAGTACTTTAAGTACCCCCCGGCATCTAAAATGAACCCCATCACTGATTGGGGTCTATACAGACCCCCATGAGCCTCTAATTAACCCCTCTGTAATTTAAGCTTTTTTATTTAACTGTAATATGTTTTTTTTATTTTACTGTAATGTAGTTTTTTTTATTATTTCAGTAATTTAGGCTTTTTTTATTTTACTGTAATGTCGTTTTTTTTATTATTTCAGTAATGTAGGCTTTTTTATTTTCTGTAAATGTTTTTTATTTTGTGTAATTCTATTTTTTTTTATTGTTTGTAATGTAGTTTTTTTTTTTTCAGTGTTAGTTTTTTATTTTATTTTGTGTAATTAGTGGGGTAATTGGGACTTTATTAGGGGATAGGTATGTATGTGTGTAAGGGTTAATGGGGTGGGGATTAATAGGGTAGAGAGGGGTTAATAGGGTAGAGGGGGGTTTAATAGTGTAGAGGGGGGTTTAATAGTGTAGAGTGGGGTTGATAGGCTGGGGGGTTAAAAGTTTAGTGTTTAGACTTTGTGTCATGAGGGTCCTGGAGGATCCTCATGGCACTTATAGTGTTAATATTGGGGTTAATTAGGGGATGGAGGGAGGTTTGGGGGCCGGAGCTGGGGTCTCTTCTGCTGCTCACACAGCTTTTGTAGCCTTTGTGAGTCCTCCCCAGCACTCTTTGGACTTTGGGCTCTGTTTGCGCGTTACGGGCTAGCTCATGGGGGACTTCGTGGCAATTTAATAGGGCTATATGGGTCTTAAAGTTAGGATATCCTTTGTGATACAAGTACAGAGGAACTACTGGTAAACATAATTTTACTGACTTCTTATCATGATTCCAATTTAATTGCATTAAGACATTAATACTCAAAAGGGAAATTCATGCTATTGGTGAATTTACAAAAAAAAAATGCAAAGTGCAAAAAATATTCATATAACAATGATTTTCAATTCAAGTGATCAATATCATCTTATTAATTATTACTATTATTAATAATAACAAGAAGAATAATAATAATAAAAATTTAACCTGAGTACATCTCTGTACCTATTTAAAATTCTTTGAAAATACTTGAAAAAAAAGGGTGTGTGTTTTTCTTGAATTGAAGTGGTTCTTTAATGTTAAAACAATAAGTAGAAACATTATCATGCAAAGAGTCCAACACTAAAATAGAAGAAACCTAATTCTGCATATATTCATACTGTAAATAACTGTGATGTGCATTCATAGTAGATAGAATAAACTACTTTGCGTGAAAATATTAAATGTACCAAAACCCGACTCTGTTTGTCAGGTGTACTGTCTCTTTTGCAGGCTAAATAAGCTTTCCGTCATGCAACCACTGTGCACTGTGAAACTGCATGCACATTCTCTCGTTTCCTGTTTTTGATGGAGTAGCTGCTATTAATTCAAATAAAGTAGAAAATGTTATGTTAAAATATGCCCAATTTCTATTGTTTGGTGTCTTTATATTTTCAGTTTAGGCTGCACTGAATATCTACTGTTTTTTACATGACGAATGTAGTCGTCTGATGAATAATCAGAGTACAGCATAATAAAGTAATACATTTTTTCTATTGGAGAAACATTTTAGTTAGTGACAAGCTTTTGAGAAACACACCTCTCTTTTTCAAGTCAGAAGTAATACTGTTTAAGATGTGACAAGCATTAGAATATATATACTGTACATAGTTACATATTTACATAGTATTTGAGGTTGAATAAAGACTGTTAGTCCGTCAAGTTCAACCTTTTTAGATCTCTTCTGATTCTTTTAATATGTGGACTATTTTGTTAATAATAGTTAATTGTTCCAGAGGAAGACAAACAGAAAAAAAAAACATTGAAACTTTGCCAATTGTGTCATAAGGGGGAAAAAAAGCAAAATTCCTTCCTGATCCCAGAGACTGGATATCGAATTTCTCATTAGATCAATATTCCTTTGCTAGTTATCTAGGATAACCTTGAATGCCATCTTTATTCAAAAATATATCTGTCATGATTTAATTGTTTAAGGACTCATATTGTCAGTGGTTTGTGAGTATGTCCAAGGGAGCATGACATTGTTACATTGGGATTATGTGTTATTGTGCGGTTATATGTTGCCTGTACATGGTTATTATGTATCCTAGGTATAATATATTATGAGGGAAAATGTTATATAGAACATATGTGGAATTGGTAGAAATGCTCTGGATAGAAGTTAGCTGCAGATCATTGCACACTCAAACATGCAGACCTTGGGTCAAGACAGATGCATGTGCTTCAAGTGGTCCTGGGCAAACACTTGAGTTTAACATAAAGGTTATCTAATGAATGTGATCTCAAGAGCTTTGATAGCCCAAGGTTGCAAGCCAGATGGTCTGACATCACACATACACCAATGTACACAAGGGTGTGGTATTGGAGAGTATAAATATGTTGTTTTGTTCATTCAATAAAGGTTGCAATATAGTTTTCACATAAACAAGGTGTGAGACTATTTCTGTGTGTTGTATCCTGACTTGGGGAGTGGTCTTGCTATGGGCCACTAAGTAACCTGGATCCAGTATTCTCTGCCTGTAGCTTTTGGGCCTTGCAATCTTCAGAAGCCATCTTTTGTGCCACAGAGATCAGGAAGTACATGATTCTGCTGGGGTAGGTTTGAACTAGGTTCATATCAAGCCCCCTTGAAGAAGCAGATCGTGACAATATCTAAATATCCCTTTTTGAAGTTGTCTATCGAATTCACTGTCACCACCTCCTTTGGTAGAGAATTCCACAGTTTTACCACCCTAACAGTGAATAACTCTTTTCTTTCTTTAAGGTGAAATCTTTTTTCCTCTAACCTCAAGGGATGTCCTCTTGTCAGTTGAAAATCTCTTGGTATAAAAAGTTCACTTGACAAAGCTTTATATTGACCCTAGATGTATTTAAATAAGGTAATTATGTGTCCTTGTAGACACCTTTTTTCTAGGGAAAATAAGTTTGATTTGGTTAGTTTTTCTTCACAACTTAGCCCCTCCATTCCCCTTATTAGTTTTGTTGCCCTTCTCTGTACTTTTTCCAGCTCTAAAATGTCCTTTTTGTGAAGTGGTGCAAAATTCATATTCATATTCCAAATGAGGGCGTACTAGGGATTTGTACAGTGACAGAATTATATTTGCATCTCTTGCTTCTTAATTCATGATAATATTTTACTTGCCTTTGCAGCTGCTGCTTGGCATTGAGCACTGCTACCTAGGTGGTTCTCCACTAGTACTCCCAAATCCCTTTCAATATCAGATACCCCTAGATTTGCTCCATTAAGATTATAAATTGCATGGCTATTTTTTCTTCCCAAATGCATAACCTTACATTTATTGGTATTAAATCTCATCTGTCATTTAGCCGCCCATCCCTTTGTAAGGAAAATACATCAATATCTGATTTAATTACCTTGCACAACTTAGTGTCATCAGCAAAAATGGAGACACTACTTTCGAGTCCTACTTCTACATCATTAATAAATATGTTAAAAAAATGGAGGACCTGATACTGAACCCAGAGGAACCACCCTTACCACATTAGTCCAATCTGAGTATGTTCCATTTACAACAACCCTTTGTTTCCCGTGCTTCAGCCAGCTCTCGATCCATCAGCAGATATTTACTACAATTCCTATATCCCTTAGTTTGCTCAAAAGTCTCCCATGTAGCACGGTATCAAAACCCTTTGCAAAATCCAAAAAGACTACATCCACTGAGTTGCCCTGATCCAAGTTCCTACTAACCTCCTCATAGAAACGAATTCGATTGGTCTGACGTGACCTATCCTTCATAAATCTGTGTTGACTGCTACTTATGATCTTGTTCAAATAGACATATTCTTGTATACTGTCCCTTATTAACTCTTCTAAAAGCTTCCCAACTACAAATGTGAGGCTCACTGGTCAAATACTTGACTTTTAACAAATCTTAACTAACCTATAAGGCGATGGACACATAAAGACATAAAACCCTTTCCCCTCATCCCTTTTCTTTTACCTTGTATATAGATAGGTCATGTCAAACCAACCTAATTAGTTTCTATGAGGAGGTTAGTAGGAACCTGGATCAAGGCAACTTAGTGGATGTAATCTATTTGGATTTTGCAAAGGCTTTTGATACAGTGCCACATTGGAGACTATTGAGCAAACTAAGGGATACAAGAATTGCAATAAATATTCGCTTATGGATTGCAAGCTGACTAAAAGACAGGAAGCAAAGGGTTGTGGTAAATGGAACATACTAAGATTGGACTAATGTGGTAAGAGGGGTTCCTCAGGGTTCAGTATTAGGTCCCCTCCTTTTTAACATATTTATTAATGACTTGGAAGTGGAATTGGAGTGTGGTGTCTCCATTTTTGCTGATCACACAAAGTTGTGCAAAGTAATTAAATCCGTAAATGATGTACTTTCCCTCCAAAGGGATTTGCATAAATTCGAGGAATGGACATCTAAGTGGCAGGTGAGATTTAATACGAATAAATGTAAAGATATGCATCTGGGAAGGAAAAATAGCCATGCAATTTATAATCTTAATGGAGCAAATCTATGGGTATCAGATATTGAAAGGGATTTGGGAGTACTTGTGGACACCCGCCTAGGTAACCGTGCTCAATGCCAAGCAGCATCTGCAAAGGCAAGTAAAATATTAGCATGTATTAAGAAGGATAGAGAAGCAAGTAAAGCAAATATAATTCTCCCACTATACAAATTCCTAGTACGCCCTCATTTTGGAATATGGAGTACAATTTTGGGCACCACTACATAAAAAAACATTTTAGAGTTGGAAAAAGTACAGAGAAGGGCAACAAAGCTAATAATGGGAGTCGAGGGGCTAAGTTGAGAATAAAGACTAACCAAATTTTACTTATTTACCCTAGAAAAAAGGCAACTAAGAGGTGTTATGATTACCTTATATAAATATACCTAGGGTCAGTACAAGGCTCTCAAGAGGTTTTCAACTGACAAGGGGACATCCTTTGAGATTAGAAGTAAAAAGATTGTACCTTAAAGAAAGAAAATGGTTCTTCACAGTAAGGGTGGTTAATCAGTGGAATTCTTCACCAAAGAAGGTGGTGACAGGGATTCAATAGATAACTTTAAAAAGGGATTGGATATATTTTTTAATAAAAAAAGCATTAAGGGCTATCCTGGATAAATAGAGAGGGAGTATTGATCCAGGGATGAATTCGATCGCCAGTATCTGACGTCAGGAAGAAATGTTATATTTTTTTTCCCTGTTGAGAGAAATGACAAAGTTTCACTGGGGCTTTTTTTTCTGTTTGCCTTCCTCTGGATCAATTAACAATAAATCCGCGTATTGCAGATCAGGGATCTAAAAAGGTTGAACTTGATGAACGAAAGTCTTTTTTCAACCTTAATTACTATGTAACTATAGTAGTAGCACAGTAAATCCTACCTAGCTATTCTATTTGCCCCATCCCTAGAACATGGAGATAGAACTGCTACGAGTGGCTGCTGCACGACAAAGCCAAAAAGCATGGCAAAAATCTCAGATTTTTGCACTGCATAAAACTTTACAAGCTACCATGTTAGATTTTTACACCCAAACCCTATTCTAATCTGATTTTAGGGATCACTCGCAAACTAGGGCAGTGCCCTAACTACAAAAATACTGAAGGAAGTATTGCAGACACCAAAGACCACTCACAACAGATCTGTCTCTAAAAAACTTCCTGGCCTCTAAAACATTAACCCCTGATTGGGAACCCTGACATCTAGAATGAAAGCATGCTGCAGGGGGTCCCTAAAATAAAACCCCATGCTGCACCTAAATGAATCGCCTCCTGCTGCTTTTAATCAATTAACTTCTATAAGTACCCCCAGCTAAACTATTAACCCCTAACATACCATGGTGGTCTATACAGACTCCCATGGAAAAATCATTAACCATCTATTAAGTATGGAGGTCTGTATAGACTCCCATGGGATAAAAATACATTAAGTGCCATGAGGGTTGACCAGCACCCTCATGGCACTTGAAATAACAAAAACACTACAATAACCTAATAAAATTACCCCCATAAACTAATACATTCTCAATTAATTATGATTAAAAACCTCTTTTTTATTTATTTATTTTATTAAATTATTAAACCTATTTAATTATTAAATTAATGAATCCTAACTAATTATTAAATACAATTAAGTGTAGTTAATTAAAATAAAACTTATTAAATAAATAAAAATAATTAATTTAAATACATTTAATATAAATAAACCTAATAAAAAAAAAAAAAAAAAAAAAATGACATATTAAACGTAATTACCGTATATACTCGAGTATAAGCCGACTTTTAAAGCAATTTTTTTATGCTTAAAAAGCCCCCCTCGGCTTATACTCGAGTGAGGGTCCCACTTACCTTTTCTCCGGTGCAGTACGGGTGTTCCTCCTCCTCCCTCCTCTTCCCCATCTTCCTCCTTCCCCCTTACTCCTCTCCCCTTCCTCATTCCCCCCTCTCACCTGTTCTTATTAGCCTTACAAGCGCGTCACGTCATTAGCATATGCTGGTTCCAGAGAAAGGCATAATACATGCTGCGGGGCTCCGATCAGCAGCAGGAGCTGATCGGAGGCTATAGAGAAGAGGTGAGAGGGGGAAGGAGGGAGGATAAGGAGGGAAGACGAGGGAGGAGGTGGAGAAAGGGGGGATAAGTGGGGATGAGGGGGAAGAGGAGGATGAGGGGGGATAAGTGGGGATGAGGGGGAAGAGGAGGATGAGGGGGGCTTAGGGCTAATAATATATGTTTTTGTTGACCGTATTTTCCACTTACACAGCTAGTTTACTGTTTTTCTTTGAAATAAATATTCAAAAACATTTAAGCTACTGATGCCTCAATTAATGTAATTTTATTGGTATCTATTTTTATTTTTGAAATTTATCAGTAGCTGCTGCATTTCCCACCCTAGGCTTATACTAGAGTCAATACGTTTTCCCATTTTTTTGTGGTAAAATTAGGTGCCTCTGCTTATATTCGGGTCGGCTTATACACTAGAATATACGGTAATTAAAATGAAAACAAATTATTTACGTAAAAATAAAAAAACTTAAATTAAAGAAAATAAATAAAACCTATGAATAAAAACTATATTACATAAAAATAAAGAAAAAAAATGAATTACCAAAAATGAAAAATCATTTACAATTAAAATAAAAAGAACATAATGAAAATTATAAAAGTTACTAAAATAAAAAATATATTTATAAAAAGATGGGGTAACCTACCCCAGATCATCATCTAGCAATGATCAATGATGCCCAGGTCCTCAATCTTCTGCCCTGGACTAGACGGATAGCCCATAGATGGAAAAGGTTAGACTACATCCAAATCTCAAAAAGGGTATTGCCTAAAAGTGTGTGTGCATAAAAAAAAAAAATATATATATATACCCCTGTCATTGTGATGTGGCTTGTGTAACGCATTGAAGCTGTGAGCTATCCCATGTAGGTCACCCAAGATGGGCAGTGTTAGGATCTGCTTTCACCAGTCGGGCTTGATAAGACAGTTGTGGCCAACCCTATCCAGCAGATTTCCAGGTTCTTTTGATCCCTTCACCAAGACAGCTGATGTCTCTAAAATGCCCTTACTCAGATGCAGCATTTAAAAATGTAAGCGCAGGCTCAGCATTATAAAAATTAGGAACTACTTTTATTTCTGTGGAAACTTCATAACAGATACAATATGTGAATATTTAAACTTGTCCTGATTTATGTACAGCGCTACGGAATATGTCGGCACGTTATAAATAAATTATAATAATAATAACAGTTACAGTTTGTGTGTCTTCTGGATTTTGTATTGCAAGGCTTCAAAACATCTTAACATCCACTTCAGTAGTATCTTCCCTAGTAATGCTGACACATACATATATCTTCTAGATATCTCAGTTACCTCCCTTTATTTAGGAACATACATACACTTCATTAATTGTAAATGACCAGGGAAGCCATTCTCTTCTCTAAAGATCTTAATTTATATATATATATATATATATATATATATATATATATATATATATATATATGTATATATTGTGGCAGAGCGCCCCCTTCTGGCGGGATCAGCGCTCTGTTTATCCAACTTTTTATTCTCTTTATGGAGGACTCTGGAGCCTTTGTATGTTTTCACAGGCTTTAATAAGTGGTTGGCATAACATAAACATAGCTTATGGTCAGCATGAAACAAAAATCTACTTAAACAGGATTACTTACTTGCAGGAACGCAACTGACTAGCCCTGGGACCGCTAATCGGCCTGCAGGTAAAAACAGTACCTTTTGTATCACAGAGGGGTGGTACCTTTAAGTCCAGTCACTTAGCTGCAATGGATCCTCTTCTGCTTGCAGCGAATGTTCTCCTTTAAATCAGATGTAGTCACACAGCCTGATCCCACAATGGCAGCTTCACTTGCTGCTCTGGCACACTTGCTTCTCAGTCTCTGGTGCTCTCTCCCTCTGGAGCAGTCTCTGGTGCTCTCTCCCTCTGGAGCAGTCTCTGGTGCTCTCTCCCTCTGGAGCAGTCTCTGGTGCTCTGTCTCTCTGGAGCAGTCTCTGGTGCTCTGTCTCTCTCTGGAGCAGTCTCTGGTGCTCTGTCTCTCTCTGGAGCAGTCTCTGGTGCTCTGTCTCTCTCTGGAGCAGTCTCTGGTGCTTTGTCTCTCTCTGGAGCAGTCTCTGGTGCTCTGTCTCTCTCTGGAGCAGTCTCTGGTGCTCTGTCTCTCTCTGGAGCAGTCTCTGGTGCTCTGTCTCTCTCTGGAGCAGTCTCTGGTGCTCTGTCTCTCTCTGGAGCAGTCTCTGGTGCTCTGTCTCTCTCTGGAGCAGTCTCTGGTGCTCTGTCTCTCTCTGGAGCAGTCTCTGGTGCTCTGTCTCTCTCTGGAGCACTGTGGGTCCACACCCAGCCTGAAACCCCCCTGCTGGTTGCTTCAGGAGGCCTTTTAAAGAAACCTCCAGCTGGGCCTGATTACACCTCAAGCTTAACTCCGTAGCTCCTGGTGTAAATAATAATGTCTCAGGGATTAGTCCTCTTCCTAGCGCTGCGTCCACACTGGCCTCTGGGGGCAAACCGTTACAATATATATATATATATATATATATATATATATATATATATATATATATATATATATAAATTAAAATCTAGGTAGCCGTGAATGTCCTGTAATCCAGTTGAATAATTAGAGAATTGCAGTGAATAGTGATACCCTTTTTATTGGACAAACGTATTCATAATAAAGTGACGACCTTTCAAGAGATAATGCCTCTCTTTATCAAGTCAAAAAGCTATACTGATACAAGTATGAACTAAAAACAGTAAACAGAAAGAGATGGGGGGAAAAAAATTGGAAAAACAAGAAAGACAAAATTAATTGGCCAGAGTTAAGTGAGAAATAGACCATCATTGTGAATAATGTCCTGATAGGTCAGTAAGTCTATAGATCAGGTTGTAGATAAGAACACAGCAGAGTAAAATAAAGAGCAATACATTTCAGCATAGCATGTAGCTTACAAAAACAGCAATAGAAGGGGGGGAGGTATGTGGAATGTGTTAGCTATAAGACATTAAGATAGTGGGCCAATAAACCTAAGTCAATGTTAATGCCCAAATACTTTGTATTAAAAAATTGAATAATTTTTAATTCGAAGGTTTTCCGCTGTTGAATAGTTTTACAATTCCCTCTGAATACGTTTATTTTGAGGTTATGGATGGAGTGATTCTCCTGGGTGAAATGGTGTCCCACTGGAGTACAATAACTGTTTTCATGGTGCTTTTTGTTGGAGCTTCGGTGGAGGTTCATTCGGATGTGTAGTTTCTGGCTGGTTTCCCCAATGTAGCACACCCTATCACATACAATACATTGTATCATGCACACTGCATTTGATGATGTACATTAATTCCTCTGATGTTGTAGGTCTTGTTGTTGTGCGTGGCTATGTCCTCTTTGCAGATGTGTTGGCATAGTTTGAAGCCACTTTTATTGCACCTTCCAGCAGGACAATGATTCCAAACACACTGCTAAAGCAACACTTGAGTGGTTTAAGAGGAAACATGTAGATGTGTTGGAATGGCCTAGTCAAAGCCCAGGCCTCAATCCAATAGAAAATATGTGGCCAGACTTAAAGATTTCTGTTAACAAGCGCAAACCATCCAATATGAAGGAGCTGGATCAGTTTTGCAAGGAGGAATGGGCAAAAATCCCAGTGGTAAGATGTGGCAAGCTCATAGAGACTTATCCAAAGTGACTTGGAGATGTGATTGCCACAAAAGGTGGCTCTACATGTATTGACTTCAGGGGGGTGAATAGTTATGCACATTGACTTTTTTTGTTATTTTGTTCTATTTGTTGTTTGCTTCACAACAAAAAAAAAACAGATCTTCAAACTTGTGGGCATGTTCTATAAATTAAATGATGCAATTCCTCATGCAATTTCATTTGCAGCCTATCCATATCACACCCTCAATACTATAACCATCTCACCTTCCTTGCTTTCCTCTCCTCTTCTCTGCTTCCACGATCTATTCTCTCTCCTCCAATCACAATCTCATCCCCTCCCCAACACTCATAAGCAGAAACATCACTGTAAGTCCCACTCCCATATTCTCTCACTCCTCCTTCTGCTAGCTGCTGGAGACATATCCCCTAACCCAGGTCCCTCCCTCATTTCTACCTGCTTTCAGCCACGCTCTACTCCAAGGGCAGAAAACACCAGAAAAACAGAGAATTTGATACCCATCACTTGTCACAAACCCTCCACTCTTCCTTTCTCCTGTGCTCTTTTGAACGCACGATCTATCTGCAATAAACTCACTTTCACTCACGACCTTTTCACTACCAATTTCCTCAATCTATTGGCTCTTACTGAAACCTAGCTCTCCTCTTCTGACACTGCCTCCCCTGCAGCACTCTCGCATGGGGGTTTTCACCTCAGTCACACACCTAGACCTGGGAACAAACAAGGTGGTGGTGTGGGTGTATTACTTTCTTCTCGCTGCCAACACTCATAAGCAGAAACATCACTGTAAGTCCCACTCCCATATTCTCTCACTCCTCCTTCTGCTAGCTGCTGGAGACATATCCCCTAACCCAGGTCCCTCCCTCATTTCTACCTGCTTTCAGCCACGCTCTACTCCAAGGGCAGAAAACACCAGAAAAACAGAGAATTTGATACCCATCACTTGTCACAAACCCTCCACTCTTCCTTTCTCCTGTGCTCTTTTGAACGCACAATCTATCTGCAATAAACTCACTTTCACTCACGACCTTTTCACTACAAATTTCCTCAATCTATTGGCTCTTACTGAAACCTAGCTCTCCTCTTCTGACACTGCCTCCCCTGCAGCACTCTCGCATGGGGGTTTTCACCTCAGTCACACACCTAGACCTGGGAACAAACAAGGTGGTGGTGTGGGTGTATTACTTTCTTCTCGCTGTATGTTCCACCTCATACCTCCTGTCCCATCCCTCCAATTTTCATCTTTTGAAGCTCATACTATCCGCCTCTTCTCTCCTACCTCTCTACGTGTTGCTGTAATCTATTGCCCCCCCAGGTACTCCCTCTCAATTTCTCGATCACTTTTCCACCTGGCTCCCACACTTTCTTTTCTCCAACATTCCCACACTGATACTTGGCGACTTCAACATTGCCATTGACACCCCCACCTCCTCAGCAGCCGCCAAACTACTTGCACTCACCTCTTCCCTCGGCCTCTCACAACTTACAGATTCTTCAACTCACCATGCTGGACACTCTCTTGACCTTATTTTTACCAATATTACCCATACCTCCAACCTAGTCATCCACCCTCTCCCTCTATCTGACCATCACCTCCTTACCTTCAACCTCACCACATCTTCCTCCCATCACTCTTCTTCAACCCCAGCCACAATAACCCACAGAAACCTGCTAGAACTCGACCCTACACAACTCTCCACCGTGCTCCAACCTCTTCTCAGCACTATCACCAACCTCAACTGCCCTGACACTGCCACCTCACACTACAACTCTACTCTCTCTTCCACCCTTGCCCCCATAACTACACGCAGACGCCCTCAATCTCATCCACAACCATGGCACACTACACACACACCCACGTTACATTCAGAAGTGCTCCCGCACTGCTGAACTACTATGGAGGAAATCAAGCTCCGCAGCAGATTTCCTTCACTACAAGTTTTTGCTACGTTCCTACTCCTCTGCCCTCAACTTTGCCAAACAGCAGTACTTTACATCACTAATATCAACTCTATCCTCTAACCCAAAACGTCTTTTTACCACTTTCAATACTCTACTCCGCCCACCACCTCCCCCCATCCCTTCCTGTCTCATGGCTGAAGACTTTGCCAAACATTTCACACATAAAATTCAATCTATCCACAATGAACTCTCCTCTCACCATTGCTCACACACTTCACTCTCTCAACTAACTCAACTAACCAACAACACCCAATCTACCCCCCCTCCATTCCCACAGCCACTCTGAACTACTTTACCCCTGCAACAGAAGATGAAGTCTCCATCCTAATATCATCCTCTCACCTCACGACCTGTCCTTCAGATCCTATTCCATCTTGGCTCATCCCTCCCCTCTCTACTACACTAATCCCAGCTCTCACACATATCTTCAACCTTTCCCTAAACACTGGCACATTTCCATCATCTCTAAAACATGCCATAATTACACCCACCCTCAAGGAACCCTCATCCGATTCTGACATGGCATCTAACTATCGCCCTATCTCTCTACTTCCCCTGGCTTCCAAACTGCTGGAGAGGCTCGTCTATAACCGCCTTACCAGTTTCATCTCCTCTAACTCTCTTCTGGACACTTTCCAATCCGGCTTTCGGCCCCAACACTCCACTGAGACAGCCCTCATAAAAGTCACCAATGACCTGCTCACCGCCAAGTCTAAAGGCCACTTTTGTATTTTGCTTCTTCTGGATCTCTCTGCCGCCTTTGACACAGTTGACCATTCAATTCTACTCCACATTCTCTCCTCCCTCGGCATTCGAGACACTGCTCTCTTGTGGTTCTCATCATACCTCCAAGAACGATCATTTAGCATCTCCTTCTCCGGCACATCTTCTTCTCCTCACCCCCTGTCTATTGGCGTACCCCAAGGATCAGTCCTAGGCCCCCTCCTCTTCTCCATCTACACATCCTCACATGGCACCCTAATAAACTCTTTTGGGTTCCAGTACCATCTATATGCAGATGACACCCAAATCTACCTCTCAGCACCAGATCTATCCCCCTCTCTTCTAGCACACGTCTCCGACTGCCTCTCTAGTATATCCTCTTGGATGTCCGCCCACCATCTGAAACTCAACATGTCTAAGACTGAACTCTTAATCTTCCCACCCTCTACTACAGCTTCAATTCCTCACATCTCTCTCTCTGTCAACAATGCCATCATCACTCCCACCTCCCAAGCCTGTTGTCTCGGAGTTCTACTGGACCCTGCCCTCTCTTTCATTCCACACATACAGTCTCTAACCAAATCCTGTCTTTTCCATCTAAAAAACATATCCAAAATACGCCAGTACCTTACACAAGACACTACTAAGATTCTAATACACTCTCTCATAATTTCTCGTCTTGACTATTGCAACTCGCTCCTTGTTGGCCTGCCCATCGCTCGCCTCTCCCCACTTCAATCCATAATAAATGCCTCCGCCAGACTCATCTTCAGTACACATCGTTCAGTATCGGCAGCTCCTCTTTGTCAATCACTTCACTGGCTTCCTTTAGCCTCCAGAATAAAGTTTAAAATCTTGACCCTAACTAATAAAGCCCTCAACAACAGGGCACCCCCATACATCTCTGCTCTCATCTCCAAATACTCCCTACATGCCCACTTCGTTCTGCTAACGACCTTCTTCTTTCTACCACTCTTGTCCCCTCCTCTCACTCCCGCCTCCAGGACTTTTCTTGCGCTGCCCCTATTCTCTGGAACTCCTTGCCTCGCTTCACCAGACTATCCTCCTGCCATAAATCCTTCAAAACATCAATAAATACGCCCTTTTTAAAGAAGCCTATAAACTTCCTCCCTAACATGCTCAGCACTACTCTCTCCCTACTGTACCACATACAAACTTTAACCTTTAGATTGTAAGTCTGCGAGTTTTAATCCTGCAAGGTGCTTTAGGGAAAGCGCTATGGACACTGGATTCCAAGCTCAGGGCCATCCACTCTTTGCAATGTGTGAATCTTTAACTTGTCATTGCCTGTAACTTAACTTATGTATAGCGCTACGGAATATGTTGGCGCGTTACAAATAAACGATAATAATAATAATAATAATAATAATAATAAAAATAATAATACAATTCATGTTAATTCCAGGTTGTGAGGCAACAAAACAAGAAAAATTCCAAGGGGGGTGAATAATAATCTTGCAAGGCACTGTGTATATATACTAGGAAATTGCCCATCAAAAATTATGGAATAAAATTGTAAGAATGGCAATGCTGTTTGCCACACAATGCGAGGCAATGGACCCTCTGAGCACCTTTGGCGCTCATCGCAAAACCCAGCACTGAGCACCTTTGGTGCTCATCGCATGGCGCTCATTGCAATCCTCTCTCAGTTTACTTTACAGGCCTCGCAATGAGCGCCATTGCTTTGCCGCTTATTGATGTTTTTGGCCAGCCTCTACTTTGCTGCTTTGCAATGATCACGTTCAACGCTTATCGCAACCCCCACGATGAGCGAACTTTATAGGGCTTGTAATTAAGCACCTTTGTGGCACATTGTGAGCCCAGTGATGAGAACTTTCGGCGCTCATTGCGAGCCTCTCCCCTGTGACCCTGTGTAGTTTAGGCTCCTCGCGATGAGTGTTACTGACTTGGGTTAAGTGTTACGGGCTTTAGGCTCTTTTTTACTGCCTTCAGCCTCGTTTTCATCCTGTTACGTATTTTCCAGCAGCCATTTTTTTCTATAGCTTATGCGAATTTGGAGCATGAAAAAACACCAAATATGCCTCAAATTAACTTGCAACCTCACTCGCAGGCTCCCTGGCTCTCCTCCTGTGCTGTGTTTGAGTGTGTAAGTGAATTTGAGGCCTATTTGTGTTTTTTTGCAGGTCTTTCCAGTTTCGTGTTTCGGTCGTTAAAGTCGAGTGTGAGGCCCACAGTCCATGTATGGGCTTCAGTCATAAGTCGTACGAGCCTCGCTGCAGGCTCATTGCACCCTAAGTCCCTTGGGCCTTGAGATGAGACCCTGCAATGAGCGCCTTCTGTAAACGGTTTCCTTCCTTTTCTCCTGTCAGAAGCATCACAAACTGCATTCAAAACTGTCTTTACCTCAGAAACACACATTACATAACTGACAGATCACCTAACTGACTCCCAAAACTCAGGTACGGATTGCATCACTACATTCTAAATTAGTTAACTCTTCATGAACCAAACATGCAACAAACAGATTCCAACATCATAAGTCAAACACACACATAGAGAAGCAAAATAACATACAGTGATTAACTGATATTACATATTAAATAACTATAAAACATACTTTAAAACTTCCAGTCCAGTTCCAAAACCACATATTCCCTAGATACAGTCCTGATAGGAGTCATTATGCAGCCAGTGTAATTGCCAACCTCATCCTGGGCAGATCATATGAGTCCATAGGACTGATGGTCAGGGGGATCATGACAGGCTTGTCATAGCAGAGAGGTCAGACAAATTGTGGTTTACTGGAAAATGATATGGCAACCCATTTCAGTATCTTTGTTATGAAAACCTTATGGTTTATATATATATGTGTGTATATATATATACCGTATTTTTCGCCGTATAAGACGCACTTTTTCTTCCCCAAAACTGGGGGAGGAAAGTTGGTGCGTCTTATATGGCTAATATACCTTTTGAAACTGCCTCTGTCCTCTTGATCTCACCCCAGCGCTTCCTACCAGCATCGCGTCGGCCGGTGCGTCCTAGTGACGTCACGCACGCAACGCTGCAGTACACAAGGAGTGCTGGTAGGAAGCGCTGGGGTGAGATCAAGATGGCAGAGATCAGAAGGAAGGTGAGGATCAGGAGGGTCAGGGAGGGTCAAGGGCTCCCAAATGCTGCAGTATATGTATGTGTATGTATGTGTATGTGTGCAGGTATGTGTGTGCAGGTATGTGTGTGCAGGTATGTGTGTGCATGTATGTGTATGTGTGCATGTATGTGTGTGTATGTATGTGTATGTATATTTATGTGTGTATGTATATGTATCTATATATATATATATATATATATTTATGTGTGTATGTATATGTATGTATGTGTATCTATATATATATATATATATATATATATATATATATTTGTGTGTAATGTAGGTGTGTATCTGTGTGTAAAGTGTATTTGTGTTTGATTCAGATTTTTTTTTTCTTGTTTTCCTCCTCTAAAAACTAGGTGCGTCTTATCTGCCGGTGCGTCTTATAGGGCGAAAAATACGGTATATATATATATATATATATATATATATATATATATATATATATATATATAAAAATAAGTTAATTGTGTATCTAGCTGCGCTTCTGGATTAATAAGTAGGGAAATTTCTATAACACACTTTTATACAATTAAAAAATAATAAATTATAAAAGCAATTGTGTTGTATAGTAAATACAATATTTTTAAGACAAGCAGCCTGATCCAATTTTCCAGATCCCTTTGAAATCTTTGTCTATGTCTTTATATTGTGTCTTTAGATGTTTGGCGCTTATCTTCAGTTTCTTTTTCCTTAGTGCTGAAAAATAGACAAGGAGAAAAGAGGCTCCTCTAAGGTAGTAGGTTTTGCAAATGAGGAAAGTTCTTTAAAAAGTAGGTATATACACACTGTCACGACCGGCCAATTTGGGGGACCACGCTCACCCCAAATCTCTCTCTCTCTCTACGGTCGCAACTTTTTGTTCAGATCTCGACACCAGCAGACACTTCCGATGACAACATCATTACCGAGGGGACAGGCAGCATCAGACCCCTATTCTTAGGATCTAAGAATCACACCCATGTACCTTGGATTAGTACAAGCAGACTCTGACACAACCTTTGGTTAGTGTGTCCAAAGTCAGACTGGCCACTTTTTTATTGTTACAAAGATATATAAGAAAACAGAAAGATGACACAAAACACCAAAGACTGCCCCCAGTTCTAGCCCATCCTCCTAGGCAAATAGCTTGCTATTCCCCCTCACCCACATGATTTCCAGATGTAGAGAGGCATCTGGCTTTATTCTAATTACACCTTTTGTTTCTCCTCTTACAGAGCCATAAAACTAGTTACCCCTTTCATGAATAAAGCCAGAGCCTTCACACGTGGCCGATCGCAGGGCCATATAAATTCCACTATCCTATTTCTAACACAGATACAGTTTTGCAATGTTAGTCAATTACAGCACCACATGCACTTATTACATCCATTATATAAATGTTAAGCAAATTGTTAGTACCTTCTAACCACACATATAATAACTGATGAACCCCATATAGTCCAGTGGGCCCTTCTGTTCATAACATACACCTTTTAACTTGTTTTATGCATTCAAGTGTGAACACAAATGTACTATTTATTAACTGTACTAGTGCTACTGTATGGTGAAGGGCTTCTAATGCTCTTTTGCCCACCATAAATTAAATGACTGTTGTGGTAAACTACCTCCCCACAACATCTACTACACAAGCTAGGGACCTGCCCCACACTGATGAAGGTCAGTAACCTTGAAACAGTACTGTCTGTGGGTAGGTTTATGGCAATAATCCATCCTTAGCTTTGCTTAAAGCAAACATATGCTTGAAAGGAGCCATGTTTGAAATGGTATTTGGATAAAAGGACAAAGGCTTTGTGGGCACATTTGCATGTCCCTGCCTAGGTTCCCAGGATGCAGTGCCTGTGGTTTTACACAGCTTTAAGCCCATGATGAAAAACTCACAAGCTTGGAAACACACACACACTATTTTGGGAGGAGTCTTCTTCCCTTGATTGTCTTCCATTTGTTTCAAGGTTTTCTCAAGGTTTGTATCTCTCTCCCCCAAAACGCATTTCATTGTTAACCTTTTTGTCAAGCTAAAGATTCACTATCTTTATTCAATCCATATGTCTCAAGCCCATTTAAACGTTTATTCAGCTCCTCTAATTCCAAACCCCTACCCCCCTCCTGCAGCCTGCTTACCTCTGCTGTCCTTCTACTCCCTCATTCTTACCAACTCCATTAGCCGCTCTTTGACAGCATTCTCTCACTGCAGTTTTCAAACCAAGTTTCCTGCTAGCTGCCTCTTGCGCCTTCCTGCTGCCCTCCACGTTGCTGTATTCTCCCCACAGTTTCATCCTTACTTGGACGCCGGCTTCCTTAGGTCTTTCAGTCCTTCTCACAGTGTTGTTCGTGTCATCGACATCACATCCAGAAGCGCTTTCTAGTATCGGTTCACTTCCTATACCTGTGGCCTCCAGAATTATCACTTTGGCACCTCCTTGCAATGCCGTTCTGCATCCTGCTGCCTTCCACTTCCTTCTCTGGCCAAGGTAGGTGTCATTGTTTGGGATTTTGTTTTTTGATAATGGATCCTCTGCTGCACAGTAGTAGTGTTTAGGTGGCTTTGGCTCCCTATCTCTCTCTCCATCCTTCCCAATCTCTCTACCTCCCCTTCACTGTCTCTCTCTCTCCCTCCCTCCCTATCTCTCTCCCTATCTCTCCCACTCTGCTTATCTCTCTTGCTCCCTTCCTATCTCTCTCCCTCCACCTATCCCTCTCCCTCCCTATATTTCTCCCTCAATATCCATCTCTCTCCCTCCCCACCTATCACTATGTCTCCCTCAATCACTCTCTCTCCCTCCCCTCACTATATTTCTCCCTCCTTATCCCTCTCTCTCTCTATATCCCTCTCTCTTCCTCTCCTTCCCTATCCCTCTTCCTCCCTATCTATCTCCCTCATCCTTCTCCTCCCTTTCCCCCCTCTCTCTCTCCCTATCTCTCTCTCTATTCCTCTGCTGCCCTATCTCTCTCCCTATCTTTCTCTCTCCCTATCTTTCTCTCTCCCTATCTTTCTCTCTCTCCCTATCTTTCTCTCTCTCCCTATCTTTCTCTCTCTCCCTATCTTTCTCTCTCTCCCTATCTTTCTCTCTCTCCCTATCTTTCTCTCTCTGCCTATCTTTCTCTCTCTGCCTATCTTTATCTCTGCCTATCTTTCTCCCTCCCTTTCTCCCTCCCTATCTTTCTCCCTCCCTATCTTTCTCCCTCCATTCCTCTCTCTCCCTCCCTATCCCTTTCTCTCTCCCTATCCCTTTCTCCCTCCCTATCCCTTTCTCCCTATCTCTCCGTATATCACTGCCCATCTCTCTCTCCCCCTTCCCTCCCTATCTTTCTCCCCCTCCCTATCTCTCTATCCCTTTGCCCTATCTCCCTCTCCCCATCCATCTCTCTCCCCCTATCTAGCCCTCCCTCTCTCTCTATCCCTCTGTATCTATCTAGCTATCCCCCTATCTATTTATCCCTTTCTCTAACCCACTTTCTATTTATTATTATTATTCCTCCCTCTCTCTCTATCTATCCCCTTCCTCTATCTACCTACCCCTCTCTATACCTATCCCTATCTATCCCGATCCCCCTATGCCCATCCTCTCTCTCCCATCCTCTTTCTCTCTCTCTCTCTATCCCCTCCTCTCTCTCTCTCTCCCCTCCTCTCTCTCTCCCCTCCTTCTCCTCTCTCTCCCCCTCCTTCTCCTCTCTCTCCCCCTCCTTCTCCTCTCTCTCCCCCTCCTTCTCCTCTCTCTCCCCCTCCTTCTCCTCTCTCTCCCCCTCCTTCTCCTCTCTCTCCCCCTCCTTCTCCTCTCTCTCCCCCTCCTTCTCCTCTCTCTCCCCCTCCCCCTCTCTCGCTCTCCCCATCCCCCTCTCTCGCTCTCCCCATCCCCCTCTCTCTCGCCCTCCTCCTCTCTCTCGCCCTCCTCCTCTCTCTCGCCCTCCTCCTCTCTCTCGCCCTCCTCCTCTCTCTCGCCCTCCTCCTCTCTCTCGCCCTCCTCCTCTCTCTCGCCCTCCTCCTCTCTCTCGCCCTCCTCCTCTCTCTCGCCCTCCTCCTCTCTCTCGCCCTCCTCCTCTCTCTCGCCCTCCTCCTCTCTCTCGCCCTCCTCCTCTCTCTCGCCCTCCTCCTCTCTCTCGCCCTCCTCCTCTCTCTCGCCCTCCTCCTCTCTCTCGCCCTCCTCCTCTCTCTCGCCCTCCTCCTCTCTCTCGCCCTCCTCCTCTCTCTCGCTCTCCTCTCTCTCTCTCTCCTCCTCTCTCTCTCCTCCTCTCTCTCTCCTCCTCTCTATCTCCCCCCTCCATGCACCTGTAGAGACCCGTAGGTGGGCCCATTGGTAGAGGCCCGTAGCTGGGCCCGACTGTAGAGGCCCGGGTTGTGTATATTGTCTTTAGTGGGCAATGTGGGTTCCTGGGGGGTCTCCGGGTGTTTGGGGTCCCTGGGGGTCTCTCACCTCTTGATCCAGAGGCAGCTACCCAACCTGTTCTGCTCCACTAGGCATTGGATCTCTGACTGTGCTCTGGGCTCTATCCTCTCCTCACCCAGAATAGGGCATCCACTGGAACGAAGCAGGCAAGTCCGGCTCCAGGGCACTGCCCAGTGGTAGAGGCCTGCAGGTGGGCCTGGTGGTAGAGGCCCGCTGGAGGGCCGTGGTCTGGCCCGGCTGTAGAGGCCCGCATGAGGAGGGGAAGAGAGGGGGAAGAGACACAGGGGTGGGAGAGAGGGGCAAAGAGACACAGGGGTGGGAGAGAGGGGAGAAGAGACACAGGGGAGGGAGAGGGAGAGGGGGGAGAGACACAGGGGAGGGAGAGGGGGGAAAGACACACTGGGGAGGGAGAGGGGATAACGAGGCACAGGGGAGGGAGAGGGGTGAAAGAGGCACAGGGGAGGGAGAGGGGTGAAAGAGGCACAGGGGAGGGAGAGAGGGGGAAAGAGGCACAGGGGAGGGAGAGAGGGGGAAAGAGGCACAGGGGAGGGAGAGAGGGTGAAAGAGGCACAGGGGAGGGAGAGAGGGTGAAAGAGGCACAGGGGAGGGAGAGAGGGGGAATGAGGCACAGGGGACGGAGAGAGGGGGAATGAGGCACAGGGGAGGGAGAAATGTGGAAAGAGACACAGGGGAGGGAGAGGGGGGAAAGAGACACAGGGGAGGTAGAGGGGTGAAAGAGGCACAGGGGAGGGAGAGAGGGTGAAAGAGGCACAGGGGAGGTAGAAAGGGTGAAAGAGGCACAGTGGATGGAGAGAGGGGAAAGAGATACGTAGGGCCGTGGTCGGGCTCGTCTGTAGAGGCCCGCATGAGGAGGGGAAGAGAGGGGGAAGAGACACAGGGGTGGGAGAGAGGGGCAAAGAGACACAGGGGTGGGAGAGAGGGGGCAAAGAGACACAGGGGAGGGAGAGGGGGGCAAAGAGGCACAGGGGAGGGAGAGAGGGGGAAT